>JANJXV010001126.1:47500-80000 GCA_024803745.1 Megascapheus bottae
AAGGTTTATCGTTAGGGTTAGGGTTAGGGTTAGGGTTAGGGTTAGAGTTTGGGTAAGGGTAGGGGTTAGGGTTAGGGTTATAGTTAGGGTTAGGGTTAAGTTTAGGGTTAGCGTTAGGTTAAGGTAAGGGTTAGGGTTAGGGTACGGGTAAGGGTAAGTATTAGGGTTAGGGTTAGATTTAGGGTAAGGGTTAGGGTTAGGGTTAGGGTTAGGGGTTAGGGTTAGGGTTAGTGTAAGGGTAAGATTTAGGGTTAGGGTTAGGGTTAGGGTAAGGGTAAGGGTTAGGGTTAGGGTTATTGTTAGGTTTAGGGTTATGTTTAGGGTTAGGGAAAGTGTTAGGTTTAGGGTTAGGGTTAGGGTAAGGTTTTGGGTTAGGGTTAAGTTTAGTGTTAGGGTTAGGGTTAGGGTTAGGGAAAGTGTAAGGGTTTGGGTAAGGGTTAGGTTTAGGGTAAGGATTGGGGTTAGGGTTAGGGTTAGGGTAAGGGTAAGGTTTAGGTTTAGGGTTAGGTTTAGTATTAAATTAGGGTGAGGGTTAGGGTTAGGGTTAGAGTAAGTGTAGGGTTAGGCTTCTGGTTAGGGTTAGGGTTAAGGTAGGGTTAGGGTTAGTGTTAGGGTTAGGGTTAGGGTTAATGTAAGGGTAAGGGTTAAGTTTAGGGTTAGGATTAGCGTTACGGTAGGGGTTATGGTTAGGGTTACGGTTAGGTTTAGGGTTAGGGTTAGGGTAAGGGTAAGGGTTAGGGTTAGGGGATAGGGTTAGGGTTAGGTATAGGTTTAGGGTAAGGGTAAGAGTTAGTTTTAGGGTTAGGGTAAGGGTTAAGTTTAGGGTTAGGGTTAGGGTAAGGGTAAGGGTTAGGGTTAGGGTTAGGTTTAGGGTTAGGTTTAGAGTTAGGGTTAGCATTATGTTTAGGGTTTGGGTTAGGGTTAGGGTAAGGGTTAGGGTTAGGCTTATGTTTAGGTTTAGGGTTAAGGTAGGGTTAGGGTTAGGGATAGGGTTAGGGTAAGGTTTAGGGTTAGGGTAAGTGTTAGTGTTAGGGTTCGGGTTAGGTTTAGGGTTAGGGTAAGGGTAAGTGTTAGGTTTAGGGTTAGGGTTAGGGTAGGTTAAGGGTTAGGGTTAGGGTTAGGGTTAGGGTTAGTGTTAGGTTTAGGGTTACGTTTAGGATTAGGGTTAGGGTTAGGGTTAGGGGTTAGGGTTAGGATTAGGGGTAGGGTTAGGGTTAAGGTTAGGTTTAGGGTTAGGGTTAGGTTTAGGTTAAGGGTAATGGTAAGGTTTAGGGTTAGGGTTAGTGTTAGGGTTAGGGTTAGTGTTAGAGTAAGGGTGAGGTTTAGGTTTAGGTTTAGGGTTACCATTAAGTTTAGGGTTAGGGTTAGGGTAAGGGTAAGGGTGAGTGTTAGGGTTAGGGGAAGGGTAAGGTTTAGGGTTATGGTTAGGTTTAGGGTTAGGGTAAGGGTTAGGGTTAGGGTTACGGTTAGGTTTAGGGTTAGTATTAGGGTAAGGGTAAGGGTTAAGTTTAGGGTTATTTTTAGGGTTAGGGTTAGGGTAAGGGTTAGGGTTAGGGTTAGTCTTAGGTTTAGGGTTACGTTTAGGATTAGGGTTAGGGTTAGGGTTAGGGGTTAGGGTTAGGATTAGGGGTAGGGTTAGGGTTATGGTAAGGTTAGGGTTAGATTTTGGGGAAGAGTAAGGTTTAGGTTTAGGATTAGGGTTAGGTTTAGGGTTAGGGTTAGGGAAATAGTAAGGGTTAGGGTTAGAATTAGCGTTAGGGTTAGGCTAAGGGTAAGTGTTAGGGGTAGGGTTAGGGTTAAGGTTAGGGTAAGGGTAAGGGTTAGGGTTAGGGTTAGGGTTAGAGTTAGGGGTTTGGGTTAGGCTTAGGGTTATGTTTAGGGTTAGGTTTAGGGTAAGGTTAAGGGTTAGGGTTAGGTTTAGGTTTAAGTTTAGTGTTATGGTTAGGGTTAAGGTTAGGGAAGGGGTAAGGATTGGAGTTAGGTTTAGGGTAAGAGTAAGGGTTAGGGTTAGGGTTAGGGTGTGCATTAAGTTCAGGGTTAGGTTTAGGGTTAGAGTTAGGGGAAGGGTTTATGTTAGGCTTATGGTTAGGGTTAGGGTTAAGGGAGGGTTAGGGTTAGGGTTAGGGTTAGGGTAAGGGTTAGGGTTAGGGTAAGTGTTAGTGTTACGGTTAGGGTTAGGTTTATGCTTAGGGTAAGGTTAAGGGTTAGGTTTAGGGTTAGGGTTAGGGTACGGTAAGGGTTAGGGTTAGGGTTAGGTTTAGGGTAAGGGTAAGGTTTAGGGATAAAGGTTATGGTGAGTTTTAGTGTTAGGGTTAGGGGTTAGGGTTCGGGTTAGGGTTAGGGTTAGGGTAAAGGTTAGGGTTAGGTTGGGGTAAAGGTTAAGGCTAGGGTAAGGGTTAGGGTTAGGGTTAGGTTTAGGGTAAGGGTAAGTGTTAGGGTTAGGGTTAGGGTTATGGATAGGGTTAGGGTAAGGGTAAGTGTTAGGGTTACGGTTAGGGTTAGGGTTAGGGTAAGGGTAAGGGATAGGATTAGGTTTAGCGTTAGGATTAGGGTTAGTGTTGGGGTTAGAGTTAGAGTAAGGGTAAGTGTTAGGGTTTGGGTTAGGTTTAGGGTTAGGTTTAGGGTAAGCGTAAGTGTTAGGGTTAGGGTAAGGGCTAGGGTAAGGTTTGGGGTTAGGGTTAGGGTTAGGGTAAGGGTTAGATTTAGGGTTAGGGTTAGGGTTAGGGTTAGCATCACGTTTAGGTTAAGGGTTAGGGTTAGGGTTAGGGTAAGGGTTAGGTTTAGGCTTATGGTTAGGGTTAGGGTTAAGGTTGGGTTAGAGTTAGGGTTAGGGTTAGGGTAATGGTAAGAGTAAGGTTTAGGGTTACGGTTATGGTTAGGGTTAGGGAAAGGGTAAGGGTTAGGGTTAGGGTTAGGGTAAGGATTAGGGTTAGGGTTAGTGTTAGGGTATGGGTTAGGTTTAGGTTTAGGGTTAGGGTTAGCATTAAGTTTAGGGTTAGGTTTAGGGTAAGGGTAAGGGTTAGTGTTAGGGTTAGGGTTAGGGTAAGGGTTAGGGTTAGGTTTAGGTTTAGGGTTAGGGTAAGGGTTAGGGTTAGGTTTAGGGTTAGGGTTAGGTTTAGGGTAAGGGTTAGGGTTTGTGTTAGGGTTAGGGTAAGGGTAAGTGTTAGGGTTAGGGTTATGGTTAAGGTTAGGGTAAGTGTTAGGGTAACGTTAGGTTTAGGGTTAGGTTTAGGGTTGGGGTTAAGTTTAGGGTTAGGGTTAGGGTAAGGGTAAGGTTTAGGGTTAGGGTTAGGGTTAGGGTTAGGGTTAGTGTTAGGTTTAGGGTTACGTTTAGGATTAGGGTTAGGTTAGGGTTAGGGGTTAGGGTTAGGATTAGGGGTAGGGTTAGGGTTAAGGTTAGGTTTAGGGTTAGGGTTAGGGTTAGGTTAAGGGTAATGGTAAGGTTTAGGGTTAGGGTTAGTGTTAGGGTTAGGGTTAGTGTTAGAGTAAGGGTGAGGTTTAGGTTTAGGTTTAGGGTTACCATTAAGGTTAGGGTTAGGGTTAGGGTAAGGGTAAGGGTGAGTGTTAGGGTTAGGGGAAGGGTAAGGTTTAGGGTTATGGTTAGGTTTAGGGATAGGGTAAGGGGTTAGGGTTAGGGTTACGGTTAGGTTTAGGGTTAGTATTAGGGTAAGGGTAAGGGTTAAGTTTAGGGTTATTTTTAGGGTTAGGGTTAGGGTAAGGGTTAGGGTTAGTGTTAGGTTTAGGGTTACGTTTAGGATTAGGGTTAGGGTTAGGGTTAGGGGTTAGGGTTAGGATTAGGGGTAGGGTTAGGATTATGGTAAGGTTAGGGTTAGATTTTGGGGAAGAGTAAGGTTTAGGTTTAGGATTAGGGTTAGGTTTAGGGTTAGGGTTAGGGAAAGAGTAAGGGTTAGGGTTAGAATTAGCGTTAGGGTTAGGCTAAGGGTAAGTGTTAGGGGTAGGGTTAGGGTTAAGGTTAGGGTAAGGGTAAGGGTTAGGGTTAGGGTTAGGGTTAGAGTTAGGGGTTTGGGTTAGGCTTAGGGTTATGTTTAGGGTTAGGTTTAGGGTAAGGTTAAGGGTTAGGGTTAGGGTTAGGTTTAAGTTTAGTGTTATGGTTAGGGTTAGGGTTAGGGAAGGGGTAAGGATTGGAGTTAGGTTTAGGGTTAGGGTAAGAGTAAGGGTTAGGGTTAGGGTTAGGGTGTGCATTAAGTTCAGGGTTAGGGTTAGGGTTAGAGTTAGGGGAAGGGTTTATGTTAGGCTTATGGTTAGGGTTAGGGTTAAGGGAGGGTTAGGGTTAGGGTTAGGGTTAGGGTAAGGGTTAGGGTTAGGGTAAGTGTTAGTGTTACGGTTAGGGTTAGGTTTATGCTTAGGGTAAGGTTAAGGGTTAGGTTTAGGGTTAGGGTTAGGGTACGGTAAGGGTTAGGGTTAGGGTTAGGTTTAGGGTAAGGGTAAGGTTTAGGGATAAAGGTTATGGTGAGTTTTAGTGTTAGGGTTAGGGGTTAGGGTTCGGGTTAGGGTTAGGGTTAGGGTAAAGGTTAGGGTTAGGTTGGGGTAAAGGTTAAGGCTAGGGTAAGGGTTAGGGTTAGGGTTAGGTTTAGGGTAAGGGTAAGTGTTAGGGTTAGGGTTAGGGTTATGGATAGGGTTAGGGTAAGGGTAAGTGTTAGGGTTACGGTTAGGGTTAGGGTTAGGGTAAGGGTAAGGGATAGGATTAGGTTTAGCGTTAGGATTAGGGTTAGTGTTGGGGTTAGAGTTAGAGTAAGGGTAAGTGTTAGGGTTTGGGTTAGGGTTAGGGTTAGGTTTAGGGTAAGCGTAAGTGTTAGGGTTAGGGTAAGGGCTAGGGTAAGGTTTGGGGTTAGGGTTAGGGTTAGGGTAAGGGTTAGATTTAGGGTTAGGGTTAGGGTTAGGGTTAGCATCACGTTTAGGTTAAGGGTTAGGGTTAGGGTTAGGGTAAGGGTTAGGTTTAGGCTTATGGTTAGGGTTAGGGTTAAGGTTGGGTTAGAGTTAGGGTTAGGGTTAGGGTAATGGTAAGAGTAAGGTTTAGGGTTACGGTTATGGTTAGGGTTAGGGAAAGGGTAAGGGTTAGGGTTAGGGTTAGGGTAAGGATTAGGGTTAGGGTTAGTGTTAGGGTATGAGTTAGGTTTAGGTTTAGGGTTAGGGTTAGCATTAAGTTTAGGGTTAGGTTTAGGGTAAGGGTAAGGGTTAGTGTTAGGGTTAGGGTTAGGGTAAGGGTTAGGGTTAGGTTTAGGTTTAGGGTTAGGGTAAGGGTTAGGGTTAGGTTTAGGGTTAGGGTTAGGTTTAGGGTAAGGGTTAGGGTTTGTGTTAGGGTTAGGGTAAGGGTAAGTGTTAGGGTTAGGGTTATGGTTAAGGTTAGGGTAAGTGTTAGGGTAACGTTAGGTTTAGGGTTAGGTTTAGGGTTGGGGTTAAGTTTAGGGTTAGGGTTAGGGTAAGGGTAAGGTTTAGGGTTAGGGTTAGGGTTAGGGTAAGGGTTAGGCTTAGGGTTACTTTTAGGTATGGGTAAGGGTTAGGGTTAGGGTTAGGTTTAGGTTTAGGGTTAGGGTAAGGGTAAGGGTAAGGGTTAGTTTTAGACTTAGGGTTAGGGTTAGGGTAAGGGTTAGTGTTAGGGTTAGGGTAATTGTAAGGTTTAGGGTTATTGTTAGGGTTAGGGTAAGGGTAAGGGTAAGGGTTAGTGTTAGGGTTAGGTTTAGGGTAAGGTTGAGGGTTAGGGTTCGGGTTAGGTTTAGGGTTAGGGTTAGGGTTAGGGTAAGGATAAGTGTTAGGGTTAGGTTTAGGTTTAGGGTTATGGTTAGGATTAGGGTTAGGGTTAAGATTAGGTTTAGGGTTACGGTTAGGTTTAGGGTAAGGTTAAGGGTTAGGGTTAGGGTTAGGCTTAGGGTTAGGTTTAGGGTAAGGGTAAGGGTTAGGTGTAGGGTTAGGGTTAGGGTTAGGGATAGGGTCAGGTTTAGGGGTAGGGTTAGGGTTAGAGTTAGGGTTAATGTTAGGGTAAGTGTAATGGTTTGGGTTAGGGTTAGGGTTAGGGTAAGGGTTAGGGTTAGGGTTAGGGTTAGGGTTAGCGTTTGGGTTATGGTTAGGGTAGGGGTTAGTGTAAGGGTTAGGGTTAGTGTTAGGGTTAAGGTTAGGGTTAGATTTAGTGTTAGGGTAAGCATGAGGGTTAGGGTTAAGGTTAGAGTTAGGGTAAGGGTTAGGGTTAGGGTTAGCGTTAGGGTAGGGGTTAGGGTAAGGGTAACTGTTAGTGTTAGTGTTAGATTTAGGATAAGGGTAAGGATTAGGGTTAGGTTTAGTGTTAGGGTTAGAGGTTAGGGTTAAGATTAGGGTTAGGGAGAGGCTTAGGTTTAGGGTTAGGGTTAGGGTAAGGGTAAGTGTTAGGGTTAGTTTTAGGGTTAGGGTTAGTGTTAGGGTTAGGGTTAGGGTTAGTGTAAGGGCAAGGGTTTGGGTTAGTGTTAGTCTTAAGTTTAGGGTCATGGTTAGGGTTAGGGTTAAGGTTAGGGTTAGGGTAAGGGTTAGGTTTAGGGTTAGGGTAAGGGTTATTGTTAGGGTTAGAGTTAGGGTTAGGGTTAGAGTTATGTTGAGGGTTAGTGTTATGGGTAGGCTTAGGGTTAGTGTTAGGGTATGGGTTAGGATTAGGGTTAGAGTAAGGGTTAGGTTTATTGTTAGTTTAAGGGTGAGGGTTAGGGTTAGGGTAAGGGTTAGGTTTAGGGTTAGGGTTAGGGATAGGGTAAGGGTAAGGTTTAATGTTATGGTTAGGGTTAGGGTTAGGTTTACGGTTAGGGTTAGGGTTAGGGTAAGTGTAAGTGTTAGGTTTAGGATTATCATTAGGGTTAAGTTTAGGGTTAGGGTAAGGGTTAGGGTTAGGGTTAGGGTTAGGGTTATGGTTAGGGTTATGGTTATGGTTATGGTTCGGGTTAGGTTTAGGGTTAGGTTTAGGTTTAGGTTTAGTGTTGGGTTTAAGGTTAGGGTTAGGGTTAGGGTTCGGGTAAGGGAAAGGGTTAGGGTTAGGGTAAGGGTTAGGTTAGGGTTAGGGTTAGGGTAGGGGTTAGGGTAAGGATAAGTGTTAGGGTTAGGGTTAGGATTAGGGTAAGGGTAAGGGGTTAGGATTAGGGTTAGATTTAGGGTAAGGGGTTAGGGTTAGTGTTAGATTTAGGTTAAGGGTTAGGGTTAGGGTTAGGGTAAGGGTCACTGTTAGGGTTAGGGTTAGGGTTAGGGTTAGTTTTAGGGTTAGGGTTAGGGTTATCGTTAGGGTAAGGGTAAGTGTTAGGGTTAGAGTTAAGGTAAGGGTCAGGGTTAGGGTTAGGGTTAGGGTTAGGTTTAGGGTAAGGGTTAGGTTTAGATTTAGTGTAAGGGTTAGAGGTTATGGTTAGGGTAGGGTTAGGTTTAGGGTTAGAGTTAGGGTAAGCGGTTAGTGTTAGGGTTAGGGTTAGGGTTAAGGTTAGGGGTTAGGGTTAGGTTTAGGGTAAGGTGTAGGGTTAGGGTTAGGGTTAGGGTTAGGGTTAGGGCTAGGGTAAGGGTAAGTGTTAGGGTTAGGTTTAGGTTTAAGGTTAGGTTAAGTGTTAGGGTAACATTAGGGTTAGGGTTAGGTTTAGGGTTGGGGATAAGTTTAGGGTTAGGGTTAGGGTAAGGGTAAGGGTTAGAGTTAGGGTTAGGTTTAGGGTAAGTTTTAGGGTTAGGGTTAGGGTAAGGGTTAGGCTCAGGGTTATGGTTAGGTAAGGGTAAGGGTTAGGGTTAGGGTTAGGGTTAGGGTAAGGTTTAGGGTTAGGGTTAGCGTTAGGGTAGGGGTTAGGGTAAGGGTAACTGTTAGTGTTAGTGTTAGATTTAGGATAAGGGTAAGGATTAGGGTTAGGTTTAGTGTTAGGGTTAGAAGTTAGGGTTAAGTTTAGGGTTAGGGTTAGAGTAAGGGTAAGTGTTAGGGTTAGGTTTTGGGTTAGGGTTAGTGTTAGGTTTAGGGTTAGGGTTAGGGTAAGGGCAAGGGTTAGGGTTAGGGTTAGGGTTAAGTTTAGGGTCAGGGTTAGGGTTAGGGTTAAGGTTAGGGTTAGGGTTAGGGTTAGGGTAAGGGTTAGGTTTAGGGTTAGGGTAAGGGTTAGGGTTAGGGTTAGAGTTAGGGTTAGGTTTAGAGTTACGTTGAGTGTTAGTGTTATGGGTTAGGCTTAGGGTTAGGGTTAGGGTAAGTGTAAGGGTTAAGGTTATTGTTAGTTTAAGGGTGAGGGTTAGGGTTTGGGTTAGGGTTATGGTTAGGGTTAGGGTTAGGGATAGGGTAAGGGTAAGGGTTAGGGTTATGGTTAGGGTTAGGGTTACGTTTAGGGTTAGGGTTAGGGTTAGGGTAAGTGTAAGGGTTAGGTTTAGGATTAGCATTAGGTTTAGGTTTAGGGTTAGGGTTAGGGTATGGGTAAGGGTTATGGTTAGGGTTAGGGTTAGGTTTAGTGTTGGGTTTAAGGTTAGGGTTAGGTTTAGGGTTAGGGTTAGGGTTAGGGTTATGGTTATGGTTATGGTTAGGGTTAGGGTTATGTTTAGGGTTATGGTTCGGGTTAGGGTTAGGGTTAGAGTTAGGGTTATGGTTAGGGTTAGGGTTAGGTTTAGGTTTAGGTTTAGTGTTGGATTTAAGTTTAGGGTGAGGATTAGGGTTAGGGTAAGGGTAAGGGTTAGGGTTAGGGTAAGGGTTAGGGTTAGGGTTAGGGTTAGGGTAGGGGTTAGGGTAATTGTAAGTGTTAGGGTTAGGGTTAGGATTAGAGTAAGGGTAAGGGGTTAGGGTTAGGGTTAGATTTAGGGTAAGGGGTTAGGGTTAGTGTTAGGGTTAGTTTAAGGGTTAGGGTTAGGGTTAGGGTTAGTTTTAGGGTTAGAGTTAGGATTATCGTTAGGGTAAGGGTAAGGGTTAGGGTTAGGGTAAAGTTAAGGGTCAGGGTTAGGGTTAGGGTTAGGGTTAGGTGTAGGTTAAGGGTTAGGGTTAGGGTAAGGGTTAGGGGTTAGGGTTAGGTTTAGGGTAAGGGTTAGGGTTAGGGTTAGGTTTAGGGTTAGGGTTAGGGTTAGGGTAAGGGTAAGGGTAAGGGTTATTGTTATGGTTAGGGTTAGGGTTAGGTTTAGGGTTAGGGTTAGGTTTAGGGTAAGTGTAAGGTTTAGGTTTAGGATTAGCGTTAGGGTTAAGTTTAGGGTTAGGGTTAGGGTAAGGGTAAGGGTTAGGGTTGGGGTTAGGGTTAGGTTTAGTGTTGGGATTAAGGATAGGGTTATAGTTAGGGTTAGGGTTAGGGTTGGGGTTATGGTTATGGTTATGGTTAGGGTTAGAGTTAGGGTTATGGTTAGGGTTAGGGTTATGGCTAGGGTTAAAGTTAGGGTTAGGGTTAGGATTAAGGTTAGGGTTCGGGTTAGGCTTAGGATAAGGGTTAGGGTTAGGGTTAGGGTTATGGTTACGGTTATGGTTATGGTTAGGGTTAGGGTTAGGGTTAGGGTTATGGTTATGTTTAGGGTTAGGGTTAGGGTTAGGTTTAGTGTTGGGGTTAAGGTTTGGGTTAGGGTTAGGGTTAGGGTAAGGGTAAGGGTTAGGGTAAGGATTAGGGTTAGGGTTAGGGTTAGGGTTAGGGTAGGAGTTAGGGTAAGTGTAAGTGTTAGGGTTAGGTTTAGGGTGAGGGTAAGGGTAAGGGTTTTGGTTATGGTTAGGGTTAGGTTTAGGGGTTAGGGTTAGGGTTAGAGTTACGGTAAGGGGTTAGTGTTAGTGTTAGGGTTAGGTTAAGGGTTACGGTTAGGGTGAGGGTAAGGGTAAGGTTTAGGGTTAGGGTTAGGGTTAGGGTAAGTGTAAGGGTAAGGGTAGGGTTAGGGTTAGGTTTAGGGTAAGGGTGAGGGTTAGGGTTAAGGTTAGGGTTAGGCTTAGGTTTAGGGTTAGGGTTAGGGTTAGGGTAAGGATCAGGGTTAGGGTTAGGTTTAGGTTTAGGGTTAAGGTAATGGAAAGCGTAAGGGTTAGGTTTAGGCTTACAGATAGGTTTAGGATTAGGGTTAGGGTTAGGGTTAGGTTTAGGGTAAGGGTTAGGGTTAAGTTTAGTTTTAGGGTTACGGTTAGGGTTAGGGTAAGGTTAAGGGTTAGGGTTAGGCTTAGGGTTAGGTTTAGCGTAAGGGTAAGGGTTAGGTGTACGGTTAGGGTTAGGGTTAGGGATAGGGTCAGGTTTAGGGTTCGGGTTAGTTTTAGGGTTAGGGTTAATGTTAGGGTAAGTGTAAGGTTTTGGGTTAGGTTTAGGGTTAGGGTAAGTGTTAGGGTTAGGGTTAGCGTTTGGGTTATGGTTAGGGTAGGGGTTAGGGTAAGGGTAAGGGTTAGGGATAGTGTTAGGGTAAGGGTAAGGGTTAGGGTTAGGGTAAGGGTTAGGGTTAGGGTTAGGGTTAGGGTAGGGGGTTATGGTAAGGGTAAGTGTTAGGGTTAGGGTTAGGATTAGGGTAAAAGTAAGGGGTTAGGGTTAGGGTTAGGTTAAGGGTTAGGGTTAGGGTTAGGGTAAGGGTAACTGTTAGGGTTAAGGTTAGATTTAGGGTTAGGTTTAGGGTAAGGGTTAGGGTTAGAGGTTATGGTTAGGGGTAGGGTTAGGTTTAGGGCTAGAGTTAGGGTAAGGGGTTAGGGTTAGGGTTAGGGTTAGGGTAAGGGTTAGGGGTTAGGGTTAGGGTAAGGGTAAGTGTTAGGGTTAGGGTTAGGTTTAAGGTTTGGGTAAGTGTTAGGGTAACATTAGGGTTAGGGTTAGGTTTAGGGTTGGGGTAAGTTTAGGGTTAGGGTTAGGGTTAGGGTAAGTTTTAGGGTTAGGGTTAGGGTAAGGGTAAGTGTTAGGGTTAGGTTTAGGTTTAAGGTTAGGTAAAGTGTTAGGGTAACATTAGGGTTAGGGTTAGGTTTAGGGTTGGGGTTAAGTTTAGGGTTAGGGTTAGGGTAAGGGTAAGGGTTAGAGTTAGGGTTAGGTTTAGGGTAAGTTTTAGGGTTAGGGTTAGGATTAGGGTTAGGGTAAGGGTTAGGCTCAGGGTTATGGTTAGGTAAGGGTAAGGGTTAGGGTTATGGTTAGGGTTAGGGTAAGGTTTAGGGTTAGGGTTAGCGTTAGGGTAGGGGTTAGGGTAAGGGTAACTGTTAGTGTTAGTGTTAGATTTAGGATAAGGGTAAGGATTAGGGTTAGGTTTAGTGTTAGGGTTAGAAGTTAGGGTTAAGTTTAGGGTTAGGGACAGGCTTAGGTTTAGGGTTAGGGTTAGAGTAAGGGTAAGTGTTAGGGTTAGGTTTTGGGTTAGGGTTAGTGTTAGGTTTAGGGTTAGGGTTAGGGTAAGGGCAAGGGTTAGGGTTAGGGTTAGGGTTAAGTTTAGGGTCAGGGTTAGGGTTAGGGTTAAGGTTAGGGTTAGGGTTAGGGTTAGGGTAAGGGTTAGGTTTAGGGTTAGGGTAAGGGTTGGGTTAGGGTTAGAGTTAGGGTTAGGTTTAGAGTTACGTTGAGTGTTAGTGTTATGGGTTAGGCTTAGGGTTAGGGTTAGGGTAAGTGTAAGGGTTAAGGTTATTGTTAGTTTAAGGGTGAGGGTTAGGGTTTGGGTTAGGGTTATGGTTAGGGTTAGGGTTAGGGATAGGGTAAGGGTAAGGGTTAGGGTTATGGTTAGGGTTAGGGTTACGTTTAGGGTTAGGGTTAGGGTTAGGGTAAGTGTAAGGGTTAGGTTTAGGATTAGCATTAGGTTTAAGTTTAGGGTTAGGGTTAGGGTATGGGTAAGGGTTAGGGTTAGGGTTAGGGTTAGGTTTAGTGTTGGGTTTAAGGTTAGGGTTAGGTTTAGGGTTAGGGTTAGGGTTAGGGTTATGGTTATGGTTATGGTTAGGGTTAGGGTTATGTTTAGGGTTATGGTTCGGGTTAGGGTTAGGGTTAGAGTTAGGGTTATGGTTAGGGTTAGGGTTAACTTTAGGTTTAGGTTTAGTGTTGGATTTAAGTTTAGGGTGAGGATTAGGGTTAGGGTAAGGTTAAGGGTTAGGGTTAGGGTAAGGGTTAGGGTTAGGGTTAGGGTTAGGGTAGGGGTTAGGGTAATTGTAAGTGTTAGGGTTAGTGTTAGGATTAGAGTAAGGGTAAGGGGTTAGGGTTAGGGTTAGATTTAGGGTAAGGGGTTAGGGTTAGTGTTAGGGTTAGTTTAAGGGTTAGGGTTAGGGTTAGGGTAAGGGTAACTGTTAGGGTTAGGGTTAGGGTTAGGGTTAGTTTTAGGTTTAGAGTTAGGATTATCGTTAGGGTAAGGGTAAGGGTTAGGGTTAGGGTAAAGTTAAGGGTCAGGGTTAGGGTTAGGGTTAGAGTTAGGTGTAGGTTAAGGGTTAGTGTTAGATTTAGGGTAAGGGTTAGAGGTTATGGTTAGGGGTAGGGTTAGGTTTAGGGTTAGAGCTAGGGTAAGGTGTTAGGGTTAGGGTTAGTGTTAGGGTAAGGGTTAGGGGTTAGGGTTAGGTTTAGGGTAAGGGTTAGGGTTAGGGTTAGGTTTAGGGTTAGGGTTACGGTTAGGGTAAGGGTAAGGGTAAGGGTTATTGTTATGGTTAGGGTTAGGGTTAGGTTTAGGGTTAGGGTTAGGTTTAGGGTAAGTGTAAGGTTTAGGTTTAGGATTAGCGTTAGGGTTAAGTTTAGGGTTAGGGTTAGGGTAAGGGTAAGGGTTAGGGTTGGGGTTAGGGTTAGGTTTAGTGTTGGGATTAAGGATAGGGTTATAGTTAGTGTTAGGGTTAGGGTTGGGGTTATGGTTATGGTTAGGGTTACGGTTAGAGTTAGGGTTATGGTTAGGGTTAGGGTTATGGTTAGGGTTAAAGTTAGGGTTAGGGTTAAAGTTAGGGTTAGGGTTCGGGTTAGGCTTAGGATAAGGGTTAGGGTTAGGGTTAGTGTTATGGTTACGGTTATGGTTATGGTTAGGGTTAGGGTTAGGGTTAGGTTTATGGTTATGTTTAGGGTTAGGGTTAGGGTTAGGTTTAGTGTTGGGGTTAAGGTTTGGGTTAGGGTTAGGGTTAGGGTAAGGGTAAGGGTTAGGGTAAGGATTAGGGTTAGGGTTAGGGTTAGGGTTAGGGTAGGAGTTAGGGTAAGTGTAAGTGTTAGGGTTAGGTTTAGGGTGAGGGTAAGGGTAAGGGTTTTGGTTATGGTTAGGGTTAGGTTTAGGGGTTAGGGTTAGGGTTAGAGTTACGGTAAGGGGTTAGTGTTAGTGTTAGAGTTAGGTTAAGGGTTACGGTTAGGGTGAGGGTAAGGGTAAGGTTTAGGGTTAGGGTTAGGGTTAGGGTAAGTGTAAGGGTTAGGGTAGGGTTAGGGTTAGGTTTAGGGTAAGGGTGAGGGTTAGGGTTAAGGTTAGGGTTAGGCTTAGGTTTAGGGTTAGGGTAAGGGTTAGGGTAAGGATAAGGGTTAGGGTTAGGTTTAGGTTTAGGGTTAGGATAATGGAAAGCGTAAGGGTTAGGTTTAGGGTTACGGATAGGTTTAGGATTAGGGTTAGGGTTAGGGTTAGGTTTAGGGTAAGGGTTAGGGTTAAGGTTAGTTTTAGGTTTACGGTTAGGGTTAGGGTAAGGTTAAGGGTTAGGGTTAGGCTTAGGGTTAGGTTTAGCGTAAGGGTAAGGGTTAGGTGTACGGTTAGGGTTAGGGTTAGGGATAGGGTCAGGTTTAGGGTTCGGGTTAGTTTTAGGGTTAGGGTTAATGTTAGGGTAAGTGTAAGGGTTTGGGTTAGGTTTAGGGTTAAGGTAAGGGTTAGGGTTAGGGTTAGCGTTTGGGTTAGGTTTAGGGTAGGGGTTAGGGTAAGGGTTAGGGATAGTGTTAGGGTAAGGGTAAGGGTTAGGGTTAGGGTAAGGGTTAGGGTTAGGGTTAGGGTTAGGGTAGGGGTTATGGTAAGGGTAAGTGTTAGGGTTAGGGTTAGGATTAGGGTAAAAGTAAGGGGTTAGGGTTAGGGTTAGGGTTAGGTTAAGGGTTAGGGTTAGGGTTAGGGTAAGGGTAACTGTAAGGGTTAAGGTTAGATTTAGGGTTAGGTTTAGGGTAAGGGTTAGGGTTAGATTTAGGGTAAGGGTTAGAGGTTATGGTTAGGGGTAGGGTTAGGTTTAGGGTTAGAGTTAGGGTAAGGGGTTAGGGTTAGGGTTAGGGTAAGGGTTAGGGGTTAGGGTTAGGTTTAGCGTAAGGGTTAGGGTTAGGGTTAGGGTTAGGGTTAGGGTAAGGGTAAGTGTTAGGGTTAGGGTTAGGTTTAAGGTTTGGGTAAGTGTTAGGGTAACATTAGGGTTAGGGTTAGGTTTAGGGTTGGGGTTAAGTTTAGGGTTAGGTTTAGGGTTAGGGTAAGTTTTAGGGTTAGGGTTAGGGTTAGGGTTAGGGTAAGGGTTAGGCATAGGGTTATGGTTAGGTAAGGGTAAGGGTTAGGGTTAGGGTTAGGTTTAGGGTTAGGGTAAGGGTAAGGGTAAGGGTTAGGTTTAGAGTTAGGTTTAGGGTTAGGTTAAGGGTTAGTGTTAGGGTTAGGGTAAGGATAAGGTTTAGGGTTAGGGTTAGGGTTAGGGTAAGGGTAAGGGTTAGGGTTAGGGTTAGGTTTATGGTAAGGGTGAGGGTTAGGGTTAAGGTTAGGGTTAGGGTTAGGTTTAGGGTTAGGGTTAGTTTAAGGGAAAGGGTAAGGGTTAGGTTTAGAGTTACGGTTAGGTTTAGGGTTAGGGTTATGGTTAGGGTTAGGGTTAGGGTAAGGGTTAGGGTTAAGGTTAGGGTTGGGGTTAGGGTTAGGGTTAGGGTTAGGGTAAGGGTAAGGTTTAGGGTTAGGTTTAGGATTAGGTTTAGGGTAAGGGTAATGGTTAGGTTTAGTGTTAGTATTAGGGTTAGGGATAGGGTTAGGGTTAGGGTTTGGGTAAGGATAAGGGATACAGTTGGGGCTATTGTTAAGGTTAGGGTTAGGGTGAGGGTAAGGGTAAGGGTTAGGGTTAGGGTTAGGGTTTTGGTTAGGGTAAGGGTTAGGGTTATTTTTAGTTTAAGGGTAAGGGTTATGGTTAGGGTTAGGGTTAGGTTTAGGGTTAGGGTTAGGGTTAGGGTAAGGGTAAGGGTTAGGGTTATGGTTAGGGTTAGGGTTAGGGTTAGGTTTAGGGTTAGGGTTAGCATTAGGGTAAATGTAAGGGTTAGGTTTAGGATTAGCGTTAGGGTTAAGTTTAGGGTTAGGGTTAGGGGAAGGGTAAGGGTTAGGGTTGGGGTTAGGGTTAGGTTTAGTGTTGGGGTTAAGGTTAGGGTTAGGTTTAGGGTTAGGGTTAGGGTTGGGGTTATGGTTATGGTTAGGGTTAGGGTTAGGGTTATGTTTAGGGTTAGGGTTATGGTTAGAATTAAGGTTAGGGTTAGGGTTAGGGTTAGGGTTAAGGTTAAGGTTAGGTTTAGGGTTAGGCTTAGGGTAAGGGTTAGGGTTAGGGTTAGGGTTATGGTTATGGTTAGGGTTAGGGTTAGGGTTAGGTTTAGGATTAGGGTTAGATTTAGGGTTACGTTTAGGGTAAGGGTTAGGGTTAGGTTTAGGTTAAAGGTAAGGATTAATGTTAGGGATAGGTTTAGGGTTGGTGTTAGGGTTAGGGTAAGGGTAAGGGTTAGGGTTTGGGTTAGGGTTAGGGTAAGGCTTAGGGTTAGGGTTAGGGTTAGGGTAGTTGTTAAGGTAAGGGTAAGTGTTAGTGTTAGGGTTAGGTTTAGGATAAGGGTAAGGATTAGGGTTAGGTTTAGGGTTAGTGTTAGAGGTTAGAGTTAGGGTTAGGGTTAGGGTGAGGGTTAGGTTTACTGTTAGGGTTAGGGTAAAGGTTAGGGTTAGGGTTAGGGTTAGGGTTAGGGTTAGTGTTAGGTTTAGGGTTAGGGTTAGGTTTAGGTTTAGGGTTAGGGTAAGGGTAAGGTTGAGGGTTAGGGTTACGGTTAGGGTAAGGGTTAGGATTAGGGGTTAGGGTTAGTGTTAGTGTTAGGTTAAGGGTTAGGGTTAGGGTTAGGGTTAGGGTAAGGGTAAGTGCTAGGGTTAGGGTTAGTGTTAGGTTAAGGGTTAGGGTTAGGGTTAGGTTTAGGTGGTAGGTTACGGTTAGGATTAGAGTTAGGGTTAGGTTTTAGGGTAAGGGTAAGGGTTAGGGTTAGGGTTAGGGTTAGGATTAGTTTTAGGGTTAGGGTTAGGGTAAGGGTAAGGGTTAGGGTTAGGGTTAGGGTTAGGGTTAATTTTAGGGTTAGGGTTAGGGTTAGGGTTAGTTTTAGGGTTAGGGTTAGGGTAAGAGTAAGGGTTAGGGTTAGGGTTAGGGTTAGGTTTAGGGTTAGGGTTAGGGTTAGCGTTAGGGTTAGGCTAAGGTTATGTGTTAGGGTTTGGGTTACGTTTATGGTTAGGGTTAGGGTTAGGGTAAGTGTAAGGGTTAGGTTTAGGATTAGCATTAGGTTTAAGTTTAGGGTTAGGGTTAGGGTAAGGATAAGGGTTGGGGTTAGGGTAAGGATATGGGTTAGGGTTAAAGTTAGTGTCAGGGTTAGGGTTAGGGTTAGGGTAAGAGTTAGGGTGAGGGTTAGGTTTAGCGTTAGGGTAAGGATAAGGGTTAGGTTTAGGGTTAGGGTTAGGTTTAGGGTTAGGGTGAGGGTAAGGGTAAGGTTTAGGGTAAGGGTTACATTTAGGGTAAGGGTTAGGGTTAGGGGTTAGGGTTAGAGTTAGCGTTAGGTTAAGGGTTAGGGTTAGGGTTAGGGTTAGGATAAGGGTTAGGGTTAGATTAAGGGTAAGTGTTAGTGTTAGGGTTAGGGTTAGCTTAAGGTTTAGGGTTAGGGTTAGGTTTAAGTGGTGGGTTAGGTTTAGATTTAGAGTTAGGGTTAGGGTTAGGGTTAGGGTTAGGGTAATGGTAAGGGTTAGGGTTAGGGTTAGGTCTAGGATTAGTTTTAGGGTGAGGGTTAGGGTAAGTGTAAGGGTTAGGGTTAGGGTTAGCGTTAAGTTTAGGGTTAGGGTTAGGGTTAGGGTTAGTTTTAGGGTTAGGTTTAGGGTAAGGGTAAGGTTAGGGTTAGGGTTAGGGTTATGGGTAAGGTTAGGGTTAGGGTTAGGTTAGGGAAAGGGTTAGGTTTAGGTTTAGGGTTAGGGTAAGGGTTAGGGTTAGGGTTAGGGTTAGGGTTAAGGTTAGGGTTAGGGTTAGGGTTAGGGTTAGGTTTAGGGTTAGGGTTAGGGTAAGGGTAACGGTTAGGTTTAGGGTTATGAATAGGGTTAGGGTTAGGTTTAGGGTTAGGGTTAGTGTGAGGGCAAGGGTTAGGCTTAGGGTTAAGGTTAGGGTTAGGGTTATGGTTAGTGTTAGGTTTAGGGTTAGGGTTCGGGTAAGGGTAAGGTTAGGGTTGGGGTTAGGGTTAGGGTTAAGGTTAGGGTTAGGCTTAGGGTAAGGGTTAGGGTTAGTTTAGGGTAAGGGTTAGGGTTACGTTTAGGTTAGGGTTAGAGTTAGGTTTAAGGTTAGGGTAAGGGTAAGGGTAAGGGTTAGGGTTAGGGTTATTTTAAGGGTTAGGGTTATGGTTAGATTTAGATTTAAGTTTGGTTAAGGGTAAGGGTTAGGGTTAGGGTTAGAGTTAGGTTAAGGGTTAGTGTTAGGGGTTAGGGTTAGGGTTAGGGTTAGGGTTAGGGTAAGGGTTAGGGTTAGGATTAGGGTTTGGGTAAGTGTTAGGGTTAGATTTAGGATTAGGTTAAGTGTTAGGCTTATGGTTAGAGTTAGGGTTAGGGTTATGGTAAGGGTTAGGGTTAGGTTTAGGTTTAGAGAAAGGGTAAGTGTTAGGGTTTGGGTTAGGGTTAGGGTTAGGGTAAGTGTTAGGGTAAGAGTTAGGGTTAGGGTAAGGTTTAGGTTTGGGATTAAGTTTAGGGTTAGGGTGAGGGTAAGGGTAAGGGTTAGGGTTAGGGTTAGAGTTAGGGTAAGTTTTAGGGTTAGGGTTAGGGTAAGGGTTAGGGTTAGGGTTAGGGTCATGGTAAGGGTAAGGATTAGGGTTAGGGTTTGGGTTAGGTTTAGGGTTAGAGTAAGTGTAAGGGTAAGGGTTAGGGTTAGGGTTAGGGTTAAGGTTAGGGTTAGGGTAAGGTTTAGGGTTAGGGTTAGGTTTAGGTTAAGGGTAAGTGTTAGGGTTAGGGTTAGGGTTAGGGTAAGGGTTAGCGTTTGGGTTAGGGTTAGGGAAAGCGTAAGGGTTAGAGTAAGGGTTAGGGTTAGCATTAAGTTCACGGTTAGGTTTAGGGTTAGAGTTAGGGGAAGGGTTAATGTTAGGCTTATGTTTAGGGTTAGGGTTAAGGTAGGGTTAGGGTTAGGGTTAGGGATAGGGTAAGGGTTAGGGTTAGGGTAAGTGTTAGTGTTAGTGTTAGGGTTAGATTTATGGTTAGGATAAGGTTAAGGGTTAGGGTTAGGGTTAGGTTTAGGGTATGGAAATGGTTAGGGTTAAGGTTAGGGTTAGAGTAAGGGTAAGGTTTTTGTTTAAACGTTAGGGTGAGGGTTAGTGTTAGGGTTAGGGGATAGGGTTCGGGTTAGGGTTAGGGTTAGGGTAAGGGTTAGGGTTAGGTTTGGGTAAGGTTTAAGGTTAGGGTAAGGGTTAGGGTTAGGGTTTGGGTAAGGGTAAGTGTTTGGGTTAGGGTTAGGTTTAGGGTTAGGGTAAGGGTAAGGGTTAGGGTTAGGGTTAGGGTTACGGTTAGTGTTGGGGTTAGGGTTAGAGTAAGGGTAAGTGTTAGGGTTAGGGTTAGGGTTAGGGTTACGGTTAGGTTTAGGGTAAGCGTAAGTGTTACGGTTAGGGTAAGGGTTAGGGTCAGGTTTGGGGTTAGGTTTAGGGTTAGTGTAAGGGTAAGGTTTAGGGTTAGGGTTAGGGTAAGAGTTAGGGTTAGGCTTATGGTTAGGGTTAGGGTTAAGGTTGGGTTAGAGTTAGGGATAGGGTTATGGTAAGGGTAAGGGTAAGGTTTAGGGTTAGGGTTAGGGTTAGGGAAAGGGTAAGGGTTAGGGTTAGGGTTAGGGTTAGGGTAAGGATTAGGTTAGGGTTAGTGTTAGGGTGAGGGTTAGGTTTATGGTTAGCGTTAGTGTTAGCATTAAGTTTAGGGTTAGGGTTAGGGTAAGGGTAAGGGTTAGTGTTAGGGTTAGGGTTAGGGTAAGGGTTAGGGTTATGGTTAGGTTTAGGGTTAGGGTAAGGGTTAGGGTTAGGGTTAGGGTAAGGTAAGGGTAAGTGTCAGGGTTAGGGTTAGGTTTAAGGTTAGGGTAATGTTAGGGTAACATTAGGGTTAGGGTTAGGTTTCGGGTAAGGGTTAGGGTTAGGTTAGGGTAAGGGTTAGGTTTAGGGTTAGGGTTAGGTTAGGGTTAGAGTTAGGTTTATGGTTAGGTTAAAGGTAAGGGTTATGGTTAGGGTTAGGGTTAGGGTTAGGTTAAGGGTTAGGGTTAGGGTTAGGGTTAGGCTTAGGGTAAGGGTTAGGGTTAGGTTAGGGTAAGGGTTAGTGTTAGGGTTAGGTTAGGGTTAGTGTTAGGTTTATGGTTAGGTTAATGGTAAGGGTTAGGGTTAGGGTTAGGGTTAGGGTTAGGTTAAGGGTTAGGGTTAGAGTTAGATTTACGGTTGGTTAAGGGTAAGGGTTAGGGTTAGGGTTAGCGTTAGGTTAAGAGTTACTGTTAGGGGTTAGGGTTAATGTTAGGGTAAGGGTTAGAGTTAGGGTTAGGTTTAGGGTAAGGGTAAGTTTTAGAATTAGGGTTAGGGTTAGGGTAAGTGTTAGGGTAAGGGTTAGGGTTAGGGTTAGGTTTAGGGTTGGGGTTAAGTTTAGGGTTAGGGTAAGGGTAAGGGTTAGGGTTAGGGTTAGATTTAGGGTAAGTGTTAGGGTTAGGGTTAGGGTTAGGGTAAAGGTTAGGGTTAGGATTAGGGTTAGGTTAAGGGTAAGGGTTAGGGTTAGGGTTAGGGTTAGGTTTAGGGTTAGGGTAAGGGTAAGGGTCAGGGTAATGGTTAAACTAAGGGTTAGGGTTAGGGTAAGGGTTAGTGTTAGGGTTAGGGTATGTGTAAGGTTTAGGGTTAGGGTTAGGGTTAGGGTTAGGTTACGCGTAAGGGTAAGTGTTAGGGTTAGGGTTAGGTTTAGGGTAAGGGTAAGGATTAGGGTTAAGGTTAGGGTTAGGGTTAGGTTTAGGGTTAGTGTTAGGGTTAGGATTAGGGTTAGGTTTACCGTTAGGGTAAGCGTAAGGGTTAGGATTAGGGTTAGGTTTAGGGTTAGAGTTAGGGTTAGGGTTAGGGTAAGGATAAGGGTTAGCGTTAGGGTTAGGGTTAGGTTTAGGAAAAGGGTTAGGGTTAAGGTTAGGGTTATTTTTAGGTTTAGGGTGATGGTCAGGGTTAGGGATTGGGTTAGGAATAGGCTTTGAGTAAGGATAAGGGTTAGGTTTAGGGTTAGGTTTAGGGTTAGGGTTAAGGTTAGGGTTAGGGTGAGGGTAAGAGTAAGTTTTAGGATTAGGTTTAGGGTTATGGTTAGGATAAGGTTTAGTGTTAGGGTTATTGTTATGGTAAGGGTAAATGTTAGGGTTAGGGTTAGGGTTAGGGTAAGGGTTATGGTTAGCGTTAGGTTTAGGGTTGGTGTTATGTTTAGGATTAGGGTTGGGGTAAGGGTATGTGTTCAGGTTAGTTTTAGGGTTAGGGTTAGGTTTAGTGTTAGGGTAAGCTTAAGGGTTAGGGTTAGGGTAAGGGTTAAGGTAAGGACAAGGTTTAGGGTTAGGGTTAGAGTTAGGTTTAGGGTTAGGTTTAGGGTTTAGGTTAGGGTAAGTGTAAGGTTTAGGGTTAGGGTTAGGGTTAGGGTTAAAGTTAGGGTTAGGGTTCGGGTTAGGCTTAGGATAAGGGTTAGGGTTAGGGTTAGTGTTATGGTTACGGTTATGGTTATGGTTAGGGTTAGGGTTAGGGTTAGGTTTATGGTTATGTTTAGGGTTAGGGTTAGGGTTAGGTTTAGTGTTGGGGTTAAGGTTTGGGTTAGGGTTAGGGTTAGGGTAAGGGTAAGGGTTAGGGTAAGGATTAGGGTTAGGGTTAGGGTTAGGGTTAGGGTAGGAGTTAGGGTAAGTGTAAGTGTTAGGGTTAGGTTTAGGGTGAGGGTAAGGGTAAGGGTTTTGGTTATGGTTAGGGTTAGGTTTAGGGGTTAGGGTTAGGGTTAGAGTTACGGTAAGGGGTTAGTGTTAGTGTTAGAGTTAGGTTAAGGGTTACGGTTAGGGTGAGGGTAAGGGTAAGGTTTAGGGTTAGGGTTAGGGTTAGGGTAAGTGTAAGGGTTAGGGTAGGGTTAGGGTTAGGTTTAGGGTAAGGGTGAGGGTTAGGGTTAAGGTTAGGGTTAGGCTTAGGTTTAGGGTTAGGGTAAGGGTTAGGGTAAGGATAAGGGTTAGGGTTAGGTTTAGGTTTAGGGTTAGGATAATGGAAAGCGTAAGGGTTAGGTTTAGGGTTACGGATAGGTTTAGGATTAGGGTTAGGGTTAGGGTTAGGTTTAGGGTAAGGGTTAGGGTTAAGGTTAGTTTTAGGTTTACGGTTAGGGTTAGGGTAAGGTTAAGGGTTAGGGTTAGGCTTAGGGTTAGGTTTAGCGTAAGGGTAAGGGTTAGGTGTACGGTTAGGGTTAGGGTTAGGGATAGGGTCAGGTTTAGGGTTCGGGTTAGTTTTAGGGTTAGGGTTAATGTTAGGGTAAGTGTAAGGGTTTGGGTTAGGTTTAGGGTTAAGGTAAGGGTTAGGGTTAGGGTTAGCGTTTGGGTTAGGTTTAGGGTAGGGGTTAGGGTAAGGGTTAGGGATAGTGTTAGGGTAAGGGTAAGGGTTAGGGTTAGGGTAAGGGTTAGGGTTAGGGTTAGGGTTAGGGTAGGGGTTATGGTAAGGGTAAGTGTTAGGGTTAGGGTTAGGATTAGGGTAAAAGTAAGGGGTTAGGGTTAGGGTTAGGGTTAGGTTAAGGGTTAGGGTTAGGGTTAGGGTAAGGGTAACTGTAAGGGTTAAGGTTAGATTTAGGGTTAGGTTTAGGGTAAGGGTTAGGGTTAGATTTAGGGTAAGGGTTAGAGGTTATGGTTAGGGGTAGGGTTAGGTTTAGGGTTAGAGTTAGGGTAAGGGGTTAGGGTTAGGGTTAGGGTAAGGGTTAGGGGTTAGGGTTAGGTTTAGCGTAAGGGTTAGGGTTAGGGTTAGGGTTAGGGTTAGGGTAAGGGTAAGTGTTAGGGTTAGGGTTAGGTTTAAGGTTTGGGTAAGTGTTAGGGTAACATTAGGGTTAGGGTTAGGTTTAGGGTTGGGGTTAAGTTTAGGGTTAGGTTTAGGGTTAGGGTAAGTTTTAGGGTTAGGGTTAGGGTTAGGGTTAGGGTAAGGGTTAGGCATAGGGTTATGGTTAGGTAAGGGTAAGGGTTAGGGTTAGGGTTAGGTTTAGGGTTAGGGTAAGGGTAAGGGTAAGGGTTAGGTTTAGAGTTAGGTTTAGGGTTAGGTTAAGGGTTAGTGTTAGGGTTAGGGTAAGGATAAGGTTTAGGGTTAGGGTTAGGGTTAGGGTAAGGGTAAGGGTTAGGGTTAGGGTTAGGTTTATGGTAAGGGTGAGGGTTAGGGTTAAGGTTAGGGTTAGGGTTAGGTTTAGGGTTAGGGTTAGTTTAAGGGAAAGGGTAAGGGTTAGGTTTAGAGTTACGGTTAGGTTTAGGGTTAGGGTTATGGTTAGGGTTAGGGTTAGGGTAAGGGTTAGGGTTAAGGTTAGGGTTGGGGTTAGGGTTAGGGTTAGGGTTAGGGTAAGGGTAAGGTTTAGGGTTAGGTTTAGGATTAGGTTTAGGGTAAGGGTAATGGTTAGGTTTAGTGTTAGTATTAGGGTTAGGGATAGGGTTAGGGTTAGGGTTTGGGTAAGGATAAGGGATACAGTTGGGGCTATTGTTAAGGTTAGGGTTAGGGTGAGGGTAAGGGTAAGGGTTAGGGTTAGGGTTAGGGTTTTGGTTAGGGTAAGGGTTAGGGTTATTTTTAGTTTAAGGGTAAGGGTTATGGTTAGGGTTAGGGTTAGGTTTAGGGTTAGGGTTAGGGTTAGGGTAAGGGTAAGGGTTAGGGTTATGGTTAGGGTTAGGGTTAGGGTTAGGTTTAGGGTTAGGGTTAGCATTAGGGTAAATGTAAGGGTTAGGTTTAGGATTAGCGTTAGGGTTAAGTTTAGGGTTAGGGTTAGGGGAAGGGTAAGGGTTAGGGTTGGGGTTAGGGTTAGGTTTAGTGTTGGGGTTAAGGTTAGGGTTAGGTTTAGGGTTAGGGTTAGGGTTGGGGTTATGGTTATGGTTAGGGTTAGGGTTAGGGTTATGTTTAGGGTTAGGGTTATGGTTAGAATTAAGGTTAGGGTTAGGGTTAGGGTTAGGGTTAAGGTTAGGTTTAGGGTTAGGCTTAGGGTAAGGGTTAGGGTTAGGGTTAGGGTTATGGTTATGGTTAGGGTTAGGGTTAGGGTTAGGTTTAGGATTAGGGTTAGATTTAGGGTTACGTTTAGGGTAAGGGTTAGGGTTAGGTTTAGGTTAAAGGTAAGGATTAATGTTAGGGATAGGTTTAGGGTTGGTGTTAGGGTTAGGGTAAGGGTAAGGGTTAGGGTTTGGGTTAGGGTTAGGGTAAGGCTTAGGGTTAGGGTTAGGGTTAGGGTAGTTGTTAAGGTAAGGGTAAGTGTTAGTGTTAGGGTTAGGTTTAGGATAAGGGTAAGGATTAGGGTTAGGTTTAGGGTTAGTGTTAGAGGTTAGAGTTAGGGTTAGGGTTAGGGTGAGGGTTAGGTTTACTGTTAGGGTTAGGGTAAAGGTTAGGGTTAGGGTTAGGGTTAGGGTTAGGGTTAGTGTTAGGTTTAGGGTTAGGGTTAGGTTTAGGTTTAGGGTTAGGGTAAGGGTAAGGTTGAGGGTTAGGGTTACGGTTAGGGTAAGGGTTAGGATTAGGGGTTAGGGTTAGTGTTAGTGTTAGGTTAAGGGTTAGGGTTAGGGTTAGGGTTAGGGTAAGGGTAAGTGCTAGGGTTAGGGTTAGTGTTAGGTTAAGGGTTAGGGTTAGGGTTAGGTTTAGGTGGTAGGTTACGGTTAGGATTAGAGTTAGGGTTAGGTTTAGGGTAAGGGTAAGGGTTAGGGTTAGGGTTAGGGTTAGGATTAGTTTTAGGGTTAGGGTTAGGGTAAGGGTAAGGGTTAGGGTTAGGGTTAGGGTTAGGGTTAATTTTAGGGTTAGGGTTAGGGTTAGGGTTAGTTTTAGGGTTAGGGTTAGGGTAAGAGTAAGGGTTAGGGTTAGGGTTAGGGTTAGGTTTAGGGTTAGGGTTAGGGTTAGCGTTAGGGTTAGGCTAAGGTTATGTGTTAGGGTTTGGGTTACGTTTATGGTTAGGGTTAGGGTTAGGGTAAGTGTAAGGGTTAGGTTTAGGATTAGCATTAGGTTTAAGTTTAGGGTTAGGGTTAGGGTAAGGATAAGGGTTGGGGTTAGGGTAAGGATATGGGTTAGGGTTAAAGTTAGTGTCAGGGTTAGGGTTAGGGTTAGGGTAAGAGTTAGGGTGAGGGTTAGGTTTAGCGTTAGGGTAAGGATAAGGGTTAGGTTTAGGGTTAGGGTTAGGTTTAGGGTTAGGGTGAGGGTAAGGGTAAGGTTTAGGGTAAGGGTTACATTTAGGGTAAGGGTTAGGGTTAGGGGTTAGGGTTAGAGTTAGCGTTAGGTTAAGGGTTAGGGTTAGGGTTAGGGTTAGGATAAGGGTTAGGGTTAGATTAAGGGTAAGTGTTAGTGTTAGGGTTAGGGTTAGCTTAAGGTTTAGGGTTAGGGTTAGGTTTAAGTGGTGGGTTAGGTTTAGATTTAGAGTTAGGGTTAGGGTTAGGGTTAGGGTTAGGGTAATGGTAAGGGTTAGGGTTAGGGTTAGGTCTAGGATTAGTTTTAGGGTGAGGGTTAGGGTAAGTGTAAGGGTTAGGGTTAGGGTTAGCGTTAAGTTTAGGGTTAGGGTTAGGGTTAGGGTTAGTTTTAGGGTTAGGTTTAGGGTAAGGGTAAGGTTAGGGTTAGGGTTAGGGTTATGGGTAAGGTTAGGGTTAGGGTTAGGTTAGGGAAAGGGTTAGGTTTAGGTTTAGGGTTAGGGTAAGGGTTAGGGTTAGGGTTAGGGTTAGGGTTAAGGTTAGGGTTAGGGTTAGGGTTAGGGTTAGGTTTAGGGTTAGGGTTAGGGTAAGGGTAACGGTTAGGTTTAGGGTTATGAATAGGGTTAGGGTTAGGTTTAGGGTTAGGGTTAGTGTGAGGGCAAGGGTTAGGCTTAGGGTTAAGGTTAGGGTTAGGGTTATGGTTAGTGTTAGGTTTAGGGTTAGGGTTCGGGTAAGGGTAAGGTTAGGGTTGGGGTTAGGGTTAGGGTTAAGGTTAGGGTTAGGCTTAGGGTAAGGGTTAGGGTTAGTTTAGGGTAAGGGTTAGGGTTACGTTTAGGTTAGGGTTAGAGTTAGGTTTAAGGTTAGGGTAAGGGTAAGGGTAAGGGTTAGGGTTAGGGTTATTTTAAGGGTTAGGGTTATGGTTAGATTTAGATTTAAGTTTGGTTAAGGGTAAGGGTTAGGGTTAGGGTTAGAGTTAGGTTAAGGGTTAGTGTTAGGGGTTAGGGTTAGGGTTAGGGTTAGGGTTAGGGTAAGGGTTAGGGTTAGGATTAGGGTTTGGGTAAGTGTTAGGGTTAGATTTAGGATTAGGTTAAGTGTTAGGCTTATGGTTAGAGTTAGGGTTAGGGTTATGGTAAGGGTTAGGGTTAGGTTTAGGTTTAGAGAAAGGGTAAGTGTTAGGGTTTGGGTTAGGGTTAGGGTTAGGGTAAGTGTTAGGGTAAGAGTTAGGGTTAGGGTAAGGTTTAGGTTTGGGATTAAGTTTAGGGTTAGGGTGAGGGTAAGGGTAAGGGTTAGGGTTAGGGTTAGAGTTAGGGTAAGTTTTAGGGTTAGGGTTAGGGTAAGGGTTAGGGTTAGGGTTAGGGTCATGGTAAGGGTAAGGATTAGGGTTAGGGTTTGGGTTAGGTTTAGGGTTAGAGTAAGTGTAAGGGTAAGGGTTAGGGTTAGGGTTAGGGTTAAGGTTAGGGTTAGGGTAAGGTTTAGGGTTAGGGTTAGGTTTAGGTTAAGGGTAAGTGTTAGGGTTAGGGTTAGGGTTAGGGTAAGGGTTAGCGTTTGGGTTAGGGTTAGGGAAAGCGTAAGGGTTAGAGTAAGGGTTAGGGTTAGCATTAAGTTCACGGTTAGGTTTAGGGTTAGAGTTAGGGGAAGGGTTAATGTTAGGCTTATGTTTAGGGTTAGGGTTAAGGTAGGGTTAGGGTTAGGGTTAGGGATAGGGTAAGGGTTAGGGTTAGGGTAAGTGTTAGTGTTAGTGTTAGGGTTAGATTTATGGTTAGGATAAGGTTAAGGGTTAGGGTTAGGGTTAGGTTTAGGGTATGGAAATGGTTAGGGTTAAGGTTAGGGTTAGAGTAAGGGTAAGGTTTTTGTTTAAACGTTAGGGTGAGGGTTAGTGTTAGGGTTAGGGGATAGGGTTCGGGTTAGGGTTAGGGTTAGGGTAAGGGTTAGGGTTAGGTTTGGGTAAGGTTTAAGGTTAGGGTAAGGGTTAGGGTTAGGGTTTGGGTAAGGGTAAGTGTTTGGGTTAGGGTTAGGTTTAGGGTTAGGGTAAGGGTAAGGGTTAGGGTTAGGGTTAGGGTTACGGTTAGTGTTGGGGTTAGGGTTAGAGTAAGGGTAAGTGTTAGGGTTAGGGTTAGGGTTAGGGTTACGGTTAGGTTTAGGGTAAGCGTAAGTGTTACGGTTAGGGTAAGGGTTAGGGTCAGGTTTGGGGTTAGGTTTAGGGTTAGTGTAAGGGTAAGGTTTAGGGTTAGGGTTAGGGTAAGAGTTAGGGTTAGGCTTATGGTTAGGGTTAGGGTTAAGGTTGGGTTAGAGTTAGGGATAGGGTTATGGTAAGGGTAAGGGTAAGGTTTAGGGTTAGGGTTAGGGTTAGGGAAAGGGTAAGGGTTAGGGTTAGGGTTAGGGTTAGGGTAAGGATTAGGTTAGGGTTAGTGTTAGGGTGAGGGTTAGGTTTATGGTTAGCGTTAGTGTTAGCATTAAGTTTAGGGTTAGGGTTAGGGTAAGGGTAAGGGTTAGTGTTAGGGTTAGGGTTAGGGTAAGGGTTAGGGTTATGGTTAGGTTTAGGGTTAGGGTAAGGGTTAGGGTTAGGGTTAGGGTAAGGTAAGGGTAAGTGTCAGGGTTAGGGTTAGGTTTAAGGTTAGGGTAATGTTAGGGTAACATTAGGGTTAGGGTTAGGTTTCGGGTAAGGGTTAGGGTTAGGTTAGGGTAAGGGTTAGGTTTAGGGTTAGGGTTAGGTTAGGGTTAGAGTTAGGTTTATGGTTAGGTTAAAGGTAAGGGTTATGGTTAGGGTTAGGGTTAGGGTTAGGTTAAGGGTTAGGGTTAGGGTTAGGGTTAGGCTTAGGGTAAGGGTTAGGGTTAGGTTAGGGTAAGGGTTAGTGTTAGGGTTAGGTTAGGGTTAGTGTTAGGTTTATGGTTAGGTTAATGGTAAGGGTTAGGGTTAGGGTTAGGGTTAGGGTTAGGTTAAGGGTTAGGGTTAGAGTTAGATTTACGGTTGGTTAAGGGTAAGGGTTAGGGTTAGGGTTAGCGTTAGGTTAAGAGTTACTGTTAGGGGTTAGGGTTAATGTTAGGGTAAGGGTTAGAGTTAGGGTTAGGTTTAGGGTAAGGGTAAGTTTTAGAATTAGGGTTAGGGTTAGGGTAAGTGTTAGGGTAAGGGTTAGGGTTAGGGTTAGGTTTAGGGTTGGGGTTAAGTTTAGGGTTAGGGTAAGGGTAAGGGTTAGGGTTAGGGTTAGATTTAGGGTAAGTGTTAGGGTTAGGGTTAGGGTTAGGGTAAAGGTTAGGGTTAGGATTAGGGTTAGGTTAAGGGTAAGGGTTAGGGTTAGGGTTAGGGTTAGGTTTAGGGTTAGGGTAAGGGTAAGGGTCAGGGTAATGGTTAAACTAAGGGTTAGGGTTAGGGTAAGGGTTAGTGTTAGGGTTAGGGTATGTGTAAGGTTTAGGGTTAGGGTTAGGGTTAGGGTTAGGTTACGCGTAAGGGTAAGTGTTAGGGTTAGGGTTAGGTTTAGGGTAAGGGTAAGGATTAGGGTTAAGGTTAGGGTTAGGGTTAGGTTTAGGGTTAGTGTTAGGGTTAGGATTAGGGTTAGGTTTACCGTTAGGGTAAGCGTAAGGGTTAGGATTAGGGTTAGGTTTAGGGTTAGAGTTAGGGTTAGGGTTAGGGTAAGGATAAGGGTTAGCGTTAGGGTTAGGGTTAGGTTTAGGAAAAGGGTTAGGGTTAAGGTTAGGGTTATTTTTAGGTTTAGGGTGATGGTCAGGGTTAGGGATTGGGTTAGGAATAGGCTTTGAGTAAGGATAAGGGTTAGGTTTAGGGTTAGGTTTAGGGTTAGGGTTAAGGTTAGGGTTAGGGTGAGGGTAAGAGTAAGTTTTAGGATTAGGTTTAGGGTTATGGTTAGGATAAGGTTTAGTGTTAGGGTTATTGTTATGGTAAGGGTAAATGTTAGGGTTAGGGTTAGGGTTAGGGTAAGGGTTATGGTTAGCGTTAGGTTTAGGGTTGGTGTTATGTTTAGGATTAGGGTTGGGGTAAGGGTATGTGTTCAGGTTAGTTTTAGGGTTAGGGTTAGGTTTAGTGTTAGGGTAAGCTTAAGGGTTAGGGTTAGGGTAAGGGTTAAGGTAAGGACAAGGTTTAGGGTTAGGGTTAGAGTTAGGTTTAGGGTTAGGTTTAGGGTTTAGGTTAGGGTAAGTGTAAGGTTTAGGGTTAGGGTTAGGGTTAGGGTAAGGTTAAGGGTTAGGGTTAGGTTTAATGTTAGGGTAAGGGTTAGGGTTAGGTTAGGGTTAGGGTGGGGTTTAGGGTAAGGGTACGTATTAATGTTAGGGTTAGGTTTAGGATAAGGGTAAGGATTAGGGTTAGGTTTCGGGTTAGGTTTAGAGGTTAGGGTTAGGGTTAGGTTAGGGTGAGGTTATGTTTAGGTTTACTGTTAGGATAAGTGTAAGGGTTAGGGTTCGGGTTAGGGTTAGGGTTAGTGGTAGGTTTAGGGTTAGGGTAAGGGCAAGGCTTAGGGTTAGGGTTAGGGTTAAGGTTAGGGTTAGGATTCGGGTTAGGGTTAGGTCTAAGGTTAGGGTTAGGGTAAGGGTTAGGTTTAGGGTTAGGGTTAGGGTAAAGCTAAGGGTTAGGTTTAGGCTTAGGGTTAGTGTTAAAGTTAGGGTTAGGGTTAGGGTTAGTGTTAGTGTAAGAGTTAGGGTAAGGTTAGGGTAAGGGTTAGGGTTAGGGTTAGGTTTAGGGTAGGGTTTAGGGTAAGGGTAAGTGTTAGTGTTAGGGTTAGGTTTAGGATAAGGGTAAGGATAAGGGTTAGGTTTAGGTTTAGGGTAAGGTGTAGGTTTAGGGTTAAGGTTAGGGTAGGGTTTAGGGTAAGGGTAAGTGTTAGTGTTAGGGTTAGGTTTAGGATAAGGGTAAGGATAAGGGTTAGGTTTAGGTTTAGGGTAAGGGGTAGGTTTAGGGTTAGGGTTAGGGTAGGGTTTAGGGTAAGGGTAAGTGTTAGTGTTAGTGTTAGGTTTAGGATAAGGGTAAGGGTTAGGTTTAGGGTTAGGGTTAGGTTTAGTGTTGGGTTTAAGGTTAGGGTTAGGGTTAGGGTTAGGGTAAGGGTAAGGGTTAGGGATAGGGTTAGGGTTAGGGTAGGGGTTAGGGTAAGGGTAAGTTTTAGGGTTAGGGTTAGTATTAGGGTAAGGGTAAGGGGTTAGGGTTAGGGTTAGATTCAGGGTAAGGGGTTAGGGTTAGTGTTAGGGTTAGGTTAAGGGTTAGGGTAAGGGTAACTGTTAGGGTTACTGTTAGGGTTAGGGTTAGGTTTAGGGTTAGGGTTAGGGTTATCGTTAGGGTAAGGGTAAGGGTTAGGGTTAGGGTTAAGGTCAGGGTCAGGGTTAGGGTTAGGGTTAGGGTTAGGGTTAGGTTTAGGGGAAGGGTTAGGGTTAGATTTAGGGTAAGGGTTAGAGGTTAAGGTTAGGGGTAGGGTTAGGTTTAGGGTTAGAGTTAGGGTAAGGGGTTAGGGTTAGGGTTAGGGTAAGGGTTAGGGGTTAGGGTTAGGTTTAGGGTAAGGATAAGGGTTAGGGTTAAGATTAGGGTTAGGGTAAGGTTTAGGGTTAGGGTTAGGGTAAGGGTTAGGGTTAGGGTTAGGGTAAGAGTAAGGGTAAGGGTTAGGGTTAGGGATAGGTTTAGGGTAAGGGTAAGGGTTAGGGGTAAGGTTATTGTTAGGGTTAGGTTTAAGCTTAGGGTTATGGTTAGGGTTAGGGTAAGTGTTAAGGTTAGATTTAGGTTTAGGGTTAGGGTAAGGGTAAGGGTTAGGTTTAGGGTTAGGGTTAGGTTTAGGGTTATGGTTAGGGTTAGGGTTAGGGTAAGGATAAGGTTTAGGGTAGAGTTAGGGTTACGGTTAGGTTTAGGATTAGGGTTAGGGTTAGGGTTAGGGTAAGGATAAGGGTTAGGGTTAGAGTTAGGGTTAGGTTAAGGGTTAGGGTTAAGGTTAGGTTTAGGGTTACGGTTAGGGTTAGGGTAAGGTTAAGGATTAGGTTTAGGCTTAGGGTTAGGTTTAGGGTAAGGGTAAGTGTTAGGTGTAGGGTTAAGGTTAGGGATAGGGATAGGGTCAGGTTTAGGGTTAGGGTTAGGGTTAGGGTTAGGGTTAATGTTAGGGTAAGTGTAAGGGTTTGGGTTAGGATTAGGATAAGGGTTAGGGTTAGGGTTAGGGTTAGGGTTAGCGTTTGAGTTAGGGTTAGGGTAGGGGTTAGGGTTAGGGTTAGAGTTAGGGTTAGGGTAGGGTAAGGGTAAGGGTTAGGGTTAGGGATAGGGTTAGGGGTTAGGATTAGGGTTAGGGTAAGGGTTAGGGTTAGGGTTAGAGTTCGGATTAGGGTTAGAGTTACGTTTAGGGTTAGTGTTATGGGTTAGGCTTAGGGTTAGGGTTAGGGTAAGGGTTAGGGTTAGGGTTAGGGTAAGGGTTAGGGTTATTTTTAGTTTAAGGGTTAGGGTTAGGGTTAGGGTTAGGTTTAGGGTCAGGGTTAGGGATAGGGTAAGGGTAAGGGTTAGGGTTATGGTTAGGGTTAGGATTAGGTTTAGTGTTAGGGTAAGCGTAAGGGTTAGGGTTAAGGTTAGGGTTAGGGTAAGGGTTAGGGTTAGGGTTAGCGTTAGGGTAGGCGTTAGGGTAAGGGTAACTGTTAGTGTTAGTGTTAGATTTAGGATAAGGGTAAGGATTAGGGTTAGGTTTAGTGTTAGGGTTAGAGGTTAGGGTTAAGGTTAGGGTTAGGGAGAGGCTTAGGTTTCGGGTTATGGTTAGGGTAAGGGTAAGTGTTAGGGTTAGGTTTAGGGTTAGGGTTAGTGTTAGGTTTAGGATTAGGTTAGGGTAAGGGCAAGGGTTAGGGTAAGGGTTAGGGTTATTGTTAGTTTAAGGGTGAGGGTTAGGGTTGGGGTTAGGGTTAGGTTTAGGGTTAGCGTTAGGGATAGGGTAAAGGTAAGGGTTAGGGTTAGGGTTAGGGTTAGGTTTAGGTTTAGGGTTAGGGTTAGGGTAAGGGTAAGGGTTAGGTTTAGGATTAGCGTTAGGGTGAATTTTAGGGTTAGGGTTAGGGTAAGGGTAGGGGTTAGGGTTAGGTTTAGTGTTGGGTTTAAGTTTAGGGTTAGGTTTAGGGTTAGGGTTAGTATTAGGTTTATGGTTATGGTTAGGGTTAGGGTTAGGTTTAGGTTTAGTGTTGGGTTTAAGGTTAGGGTTAGGGTTAGGGTTAGGGTAAGGGTAAGGGTTAGGGATAGGGTTAGGGTTAGAGTTAGGGTTATGGTTATGGTTAGGGTTAGGGTTAGGTTTAGGTTTAGTGTTGGGTTTAAGGTTAGGGTTAGGGTTAGGGTTAGGGTAAGGGTAAGGGTTAGGGATAGGGTTAGGGTTAGGGTAGGGTTTAGGGTAAGGGTAAGTTTTAGGGTTAGGGTTAGTATTAGGGTAAGGGTAAGGGGTTAGGGTTAGGGTTAGATTCAGGGTAAGGGGTTAGGGTTAGTGTTAGGTTAGGTTAAGGGTTAGGGTTAGGGTAAGGGTAACTGTTAGGGTTACTGTTAGGGTTAGGGTTAGGTTTAGGGTTAGGGTTAGGGTTATCGTTAGGGTAAGGGTAAGGGTTAGGGTTAGGGTTAAGGTAAGGGTCAGGGTTAGGGTTAGGGTTAGGTTTAGGGGAAGGGTTAGGGTTAGATTTAGGGTAAGGGTTAGAGGTTAAGGTTAGGGGTAGGGTTAGGTTTAGGGTTAGAGTTAGGGTAAGGGGTTAGGGTTAGGGTTAGGGTAAGGGTTAGGGGTTAGGGTTAGGTTTAGGGTAAGGGTAAGGGTTAGGGTTAAGATTAGGGTTAGGGTAAGGTTTAAGGTTAGGGTTAGGGTTAGGGTAAGGTTAAGGGTTAGGGTTAGGGTTAATGTTAGGGTAAGGGTTAGGGTTAGGTTAGGGTTAGGGTGGGGTTTAGGGTAAGGGTACGTATTAATGTTAGGGTTAGGTTTAGGATAAGGGTAAGGATTAGGGTTAGGTTTCGGGTTAGGTTTAGAGGTTAGGGTTAGGGTTAGGTTAGGGTGAGATTATGTTTAGGTTTACTGTTAGGATAAGTGTAAGGGTTAGGTTTAGGATAAGGGTAAGGATAAGGGTTAGGTTTAGGTTTAGGGTAAGGGGTAGGTTTAGGGTTAGGGTTAGGGTAGGGTTTAG
>JANJXV010001126.1:85000-92500 GCA_024803745.1 Megascapheus bottae
GTGTTAGGGTTAGGGTAAAGTTTAGGGTTAGGGTTAGGGTTAGGGTTAGGGTTAGGTTTAGGGTTAGATTAAGGGTAAGGGTTAGGGTTAGGGTTAGGTTTAGGTTTAGTTTAAGGGAAAGTGTAAGGGTTAGGTTTAGAGTTACGGTTAGGTTTAGGGTTAGGGTTATGGTTAGGCTTAGGGTAAGGATAAGGGTTAGGGTTAGGGTTAGGGTTAGGGTTAGTGTAAGGGTTAGGGTTAAGGTAAGGGTTAGGGTTAGGGTTAAGTTTAGGGTAAGGGTAAGGGTTAGGGTTAGGTTTAGGATTAGGTTTAGGGTAAGGGTAAGGGTAAGGGTTAGGTTTAGGGTTAGGGTTAGGGTTAGGGATAGGGTTACGGTTAGGGTTTGTGTAAGGATAAGGGATACGGTTGGGGCTATTGTTAAGGTTAGGGTTAGGGTGAGGGTAAGGGTAAGGGTTAGGGTTAGGTTTAGGGTTTGGGTTAGGGTAAGGGTTAGGGTTATTGTTAGTTTAAGGGTAAGGGTTATGGTTAGGGTTAGGTTTACGGTTAGGGTTAGGGTTAGGGTTAGGGTAAGGGTAAGGGTTAGGGTTATGGTTAGGGTTAGGGTTAGGTTTAGGGTTAGGGTTAGGGTTAGGGTAAGTGTAAGGGTTAGGTTTAGGATTAGCGTTAGGGTTAAGTTTAGGGTTAGGGTTAGGTTTAGGGAAAGGGTAAGGGTTAGGGTTGGGGTTAGGTTTAGGTTTAGGGTTGGGGTTAAGGTTAGTGTTAGGGTTAGGGTTAGGGTTAGGGTTGGGGTTATGCTTATGGTTATGGTTATGGTTAGGGTTAGGGTTATGGTTAGGGTTAAGGTTAGGATTAGGGTTAAGGTTAGTGTTAGTGTTAGGCTTAGGATAAGGGTTAGGGTTAGGGTTAGTGTTAGGGTTATGGTTATGGTTATGGTTATGGTTATGGTTAGGGTTAGGGTTAGGTTTAGTGTTGGAGTTAAGGTTTGGGATAGGGTTAGGGTTAGGGTAAGGGTAAGGTTTAGGGTAAGGGTTAGGGTTAGCGTTAGGGTTACGGTAGGAGTTAGGATAAGTGTAAGTGTTAGGGTTAGGGTTAGGGTTAGGGTAAGGGTAAGGGTTTTGGTTATGGTTAGGTTTAGGGTTAGGGGTTATGGTTAGGTTTAGAGTTACAGTAAGGGGTTAGTGTTAGTGTTAGGGTTAGGTTAAGGATTAGGGTTAGGGTTAGGTTTAGGGCAAGGGTGAGGGTTAGGGTTAAGGTTAGGGTTAGGGTTAGGTTTAGGTTTAGGGTTATGGTTAGGGTAAGGGTAAGGGTTAGGGTTAGGTTTAGGTTTAGGGTTAGGGTAAGGGAAAGGGGAAGGTTAGGTTTAGGGTTACGGTTAGATTTAGGATTAGGGTTAGGTTTAGGGTAAGGATAAGGGTTAGGGTTAGGGTTAGGGTTAGGGTTAGGGTAAGGGTTAGGGTTAAGGTTAGGTTTAGGGTTACGGTTAGGCTTAGGGTTAGGGTAAGGTTAAGGGTTAGGGTTAGGCTTAGGGTTAGGTTTAGGGTAAGGGTAAGGGTTAGGTGTAGGGTTAGGGTTAGGTTTAGGGATAGGGTCAGGATTAGGGTTAGGGTTAGGGTTAATGTTAGGGTAAGTGTAAGTGTTTGGGTTAGGGTTAGGGTAAGGGTAAGGTTTAGGTTTAGGGTTAGCGTTTGTTTTAGGGTTAGGGTAGGGGTAAGGGTAAGGTTAGGGATAGTGTTAGGGTAAGGGTAAGGGTTAGGGTTAGGGTAAGGGTAAAGGGGAGGGTTAGGGTTAGGGTTAGGTTTAGTGTTAGGGTAAGCGTAAGGGTTAGGTTAAAGGTTAGGCTTAGGGTAAGGGTTAGGGTTAGGGTTAGCGTTAGGGTAGGGGTTAGGGTAAGGGTAACTGTTAGTGTTAGTGTTAGATTTAGGATAAGGGTAAGGATTAGGATTAGGTTTAGTGTTAGGGTTAGAGGTTAGGGTTAAGGTTAGGGTTAGGGAGAGGCTTAGGTTTAGGGTTAGGGTTAGGGTAAGGGTAAGTGTTAGGGTTAGGGTTAAGTTTAGGGTCAGGGTTAGGGTAAGGGCAAGGGTTAGGGTTAGGGTTAGGATTAAGTTTAGGGTCAGGGTTAGGGTTAGGGTTAGTGTTAGAGTTAGGGTTAGGGTTAGAGTTACGTTGAGGGTTAGTGTTATGGGTTAGGCTTAGGGTTAGGGTTAGGGTAAGGGTTAGGGTTAGGGTTAGGGTAAGGGTTAGGGTTATTGTTAGTTTAAGGGTGAGTGTTAGGGTTAGGGTTAGGGTTAGGTTTAGGGTTAGGGTTAGGGATAGGGTAAAGGTAAGGGTTAGGGTTATGGTTAGGGTTAGGGTTAGGTTTAGGGTTAGGATTAGGGTTAGGGTAAGTGTAAGGGTTAGGTTTAGGATTAGCGTTACGGTTAAGTTTAGGGTTAGGGTTAGGGTAAGGGTTAGGGTTAGGGTTAGGGTTAGGTTTAGTGTTGGGTTTAAGGTTAGGGTTAGGTTTAGGGTTAGGGTTAGGGTTAGGGTTATGGTTACTGTTAGGGTTACGGTTAGGGTTATTGTTAGGGTTATGGTTAGGTTATGGTTAGGGTTAGGGTTAGGGTTAGAGTTAGGGTTATGGTTATGTTTAGGGTTAGGTTTAGGTTAGGTTTAGTGTTGGGTTTAAGGTTAGGGTTAGGGTTAGGGTAAGGGTAAGGGTTAGGGTTAGGGTAAGGGTTAGGATTAGGGTTAGGGTTAGGGTAGGGGTTAGGGTGAGGGTAAGTGTTAGGGTTAGGTTTAGGATAAGGGTAAAGGTAAGGGGTTAGGGTTAGGTTTAGATTTAGGGTAAGGGGTTAGGGTTAGTGTTAGGGTTAGGTTAAGGGTTAGGGTTAGGATTAGGGTAAGGGTAACTGCTCGGGTTAGGGTTAGGATTAGGATTAGGTTTAGGGTTAGGGTTAGGGTTATCGTTAGGGTAAGGGTAATTGTTAGGGTTAGGGTTAAGGTAAGGGTCAGGGTTAGGGTTAGGGTTAGGTTTAGGGTAAGGGTTAGGGTTAGATTTAGGGTAAGGGTTAGAGGTTATGGTTAGGGGTAGGGTTAGGTTTAGGGTTAGAGTTAGGGTAAGGGGTTAGGGTTAGGGTTAGGGTTAGGGTAAGGGTTAGGGGTTAGGGTTATGTTTAGGGTAAGGGTTAGGCTTAGGGTTAGGGTTAGGGTTAGGGTAAGGGTAAGTGTTAGGGTTAGGGTTAGGTTTAAGGTTAGGGTAATTGTTAGGGTAACATTAGGGTTAGGGTTAGGTTTAGGGTTGGGGTTAAGTTTAGGGTTAGGGTTAGGGTAAGGGTAAGTCTTAGAGTTAGGGTTAGGGTTAGGGTTAGGGTAAGTTTTAGGGTTAGGGTTAGGGTTACGGTTAGGGTAAGGGTTAGGGTTAGGGTTATGGTTAGGTAAGGGTAAGGGTTAGGGTTAGGGTTAGGGTTACGGTTAGGGTTAGGTTTAGGGTTAGGGTAAGGGTAAGGGTAAGGGTTAGGTTTAGAGTTAGGGTTAGGGTTAGGGTAAGGGTTAGTGTTAGGGTTAGGGTAAGGGTAAGGTTTAGCTTTAGGGTTAGGGTTAGGTTAAGGGTAAGGGTAAGGGTTAGGGTTAGGGTTAGGTTTATGGTAAGGGTGAGGGTTAGGGTTATGGTTAGTGTTAGGGTTAGGTTTAGGGTTAGGTTTAGGGTTAGATTAAGGGTAAGGGTTAGGGTTAGGTTTAGGTTTAGGGTTAGTTTAAGGGAAAGGGTAAGGGTTAGGTTTAGAGTTAAGGTTAGGTTTAGGGTTAGGGTTATGTTTAGGGTTAGGGTAAGGATAAGGGTTAGTGTTAGGGTTAGGGTTAGGGTAAGGGTTAGGGTTAAGGTTAGGTTTAGGGTTAGGGTTAGGGTTAGGGTTAGGGTAAGAGTAAGCGTTAGATTTTAGTTTAGGGTTAGGTTTAGGGTAAGGGTAAGGGTTAGGTTTAGGGTTAGGGTTAGGGTTAGGGATAGGGTTAGGGTTAGGGTTTGGGTAAGGATAAGGGATACGGTTGGGGCTATTGTTAAGGTTAGGGTTAGGGTGAGGGTAAGGGTAAGGGTTATGGTTAGGTTTAGGGTTTGGGTAAGGGTAAGGGTTAGGGTTATTGTTAGTTTAAGGGTAAGGGTTATGGTTAGGGTTAGGGTTAGGTTTAGGGTTAGGGTTAGGGATAGGGTAAGGGTAAGTGTTAGGGTTATGGTTAGGGTTAGGGTTAGGTTTAGGGTTAGGGTTAGGGTTAGGGTAAGTGTAAGGTTTAGGTTTAGGATTAGCGTTACGGTTAAGTTTAGGGTTAGGGTTAGGGTAAGGGTAAGGGTTAGGGTTAGGGTTAGGGTTAGGTTTAGTGTTGGGTTTAAGGTTAGGGTTAGGTTTAGGTTTAGGGTTAGGTTTAGGGTTATGGTTATGGTTATGGTTAGGGTTACGGTCAGGGTTATTGTTAGGGTTATGGTTACGGTTATGGTTAGGGTTAGGGTTAGGGTTAGAGTTAGGGTTATGGTTATGGTTAGGGTTAGGGTTAGGTTTAGGTTTAGTGTTGGGTTTAAGGTTAGGGTTAGGGTTAGGGTTAGGGTAAGGGTAAGGGTCAGGGTTAGGGTTAGGGTTAGGTTTAGTGTTAGGGTAAGCGTAAGGGTTAGGTTTAAGGTTAGGCTTAGGGTAAGGGTTAGGGTTAGGGTTAGCATTAGGGTAGGGGTTAGGGTAAGGGTAACTGTTAGTGTTAGTGTTAGATTTAGGATAAGGGTAAGGATTAGGATTAGGTTTAGTGTTAGGTTTAGAGGTTAGGGTTAAGGTTAGGGTTAGGGAGAGGCTTAGGTTTAGGGTTAGCGTTAGGGTAAGGGTAAGTGTTAGGGTTAGGGTTAAGTTTAGGGTCAGGGTTAGGGTAAGGGCAAGGGTTAGGGTTAGGGTTAGGGTTAAGATTAGGGTCAGGGTTAGGGTTAGGGTTAGGTTTAGTGTTGGGTTTAAGGTTAGGGTTAGGTTTAGGGTTAGGGTTAGGGTTAGGGTTATGGTTATGGTTAGGGTTACGGTTAGGGTTATTGTTAGGGTTATGGTTAGGGTTAGGGTTAGGGTTAGAGTTAGGGTTATGGTTATGGTTAGGGTTAGGGTTAGGTTTAGGTTTAGTGTTGGGTTTAAGGTTATGGTTAGGGTTAGGGTTAGGGTAAGGGTAAGGGTTAGGGTTAGGGTAAGGTTTAGGATTAGGGTTAGGGTTAGGGTAGGGGTTAGGGTGAGGGTAAGTGTTAGGGTTAGGTTTAGGATAAGGGTAAAGGTAAGGGGTTAGGGTTAGGTTTAGATTTAGGGTAAGGGGTTAGGGTTAGTGTTAGGGTTAGGTTAAGGGTTAGGGTTAGGATTAGGGTAAGGGTAACTGCTCGGGTTAGGGTTAGGATTAGGTTTAGGTTTAGGGTTAGGGTTAGGGTTATCGTTAGGGTAAGGGTAATTGTTAGGGTTAGGGTTAAGGTAAGGGTCAGGGTTAGGGTTAGGGTTAGGTTTAGGGTAAGGGTTAGGGTTAGATTTAGGGTAAGGGTTAGAGGTTATGGTTAGGGGTAGGGTTAGGTTTAGGGTTAGAGTTAGGGTAAGGGGTTAGGGTTAGGGTTAGGGTTAGGGTAAGGGTTAGGGGTTAGGGTTAGGTTTAGGGTAAGGGTTAGGCTTAGGGTTAGGGTTAGGGTTAGGGTAAGGGTAAGTGTTAGGGTTAGGGTTAGGTTTAAGGATAGGGTAAATGTTAGGGTAACATTAGGGTTAGGGTTAGGTTTAGGGTTGGGGTTAAGTTTAGGGATAGGGTTAGGGTAAGGGTAAGTGTTAGAGTTAGGGTTAGGGTTAGGGTTAGGGTAAGTTTTAGGGTTAGGGTTAGGGTTACGGTTAGGGTAAGGGTTAGGGTTAGGGTTATGGTTAGGTAAGGGTAAGGGTTAGGGTTAGGGTTACGGTTAGGGTTAGGTTTAGGGTTAGGGTAAGGGTAAGGGTAAGGGTTAGGTTTAGAGTTAGGGTTAGGGTTAGGGTAAGGGTTAGTGTTAGGGTTAGGGTAAGGGTAAGGTTTAGGGTTAGGGTTAGGGTTAGGGTAAGGGTAAGGGTAAGGGTTAGGGTTAGGGTTACCTTTATGATAAGGGTGAGGGTTAGGGTTATGGTTAGTGTAAGGGTTAGGTTTAGGGTTAGGTTTAGGGTTAGATTAAGGGTAAGGGTTAGGGTTAGGTTTAGGTTTAGGGTTAGTTTAAGGGAAAGGGTAAGGGTTAGGTTTAGAGTTAAGGTTAGGTTTAGGGTTAGGGTTATGTTTAGGGTTAGGGTAAGGATAAGGGTTAGTGTTAGGGTTAGGGTTAGGGTAAGGGTTAGGGTTAAGGTTAGGTTTAGGGTTAGGGTTAGGGTTAGGGTTAGGGTAAGAGTAAGCGTTAGATTTTAGTTTAGGGTTAGGTTTAGGGTAAGGGTAAGGGTTAGGTTTAGGGTTAGGGTTAGGGTTAGGGATAGGGTTAGGGTTAGGGTTTGGGTAAGGATAAGGGATACGGTTGGGGCTATTGTTAAGGTTAGGGGTAGGGTGAGGGTAAGGGTAAGCGTTAGGGTTAGGTTTAGGGTTTGGGTAAGGGTAAGGGTTAGGGTTATTGTTAGTTTAAGGGTAAGGGTTATGGTTAGGGTTAGGGTTAGGTTTAGGGTTAGGGTTAGGGATAGGGTAAGGGTAAGTGTTAGGGTTATGGTTAGGGTTAGGGTTAGGTTTAGGGTTAGGGTTAGGGTTAGGGTAAGTGTAAGGTTTAGGTTTAGGATTAGCGTTACGGTTAAGTTTAGGGTTAGGGTTAGGGTAAGGATAAGGGTTAGGGTTAGGGTTAGGGTTAGGTTTAGTGTTGGGTTTAAGGTTAGGGTTAGGTTTAGGTTTAGGGTTAGGTTTAGGGTTATGGTTATGGTTATGGTTAGGGTTACGGTCAGGGTTATTGTTAGGGTTATGGTTACGGTTATGGTTAGGGTTAGGGTTAGGGTTAGAGTTAGGGTTATGGTTATGGTTAGGGTTAGGGTTAGGTTTAGGTTTAGTGTTGGGTTTAAGGTTAGGGTTAGGGTTAGGGTTAGGGTAAGGGTAAGGGTTAGGGTTAGGGTTAGGGTAGGGGTTAGGGTAAAGGTTAGGGATAGTGTTAGGGTAAGGGGAAGAGTTAGGGTTAGGTTAAGGGTAAAGGGGAGGGTTAGGGTTAGGGTTAGGGTTAGGTTTAGTGTTAGGGTAAGCGTAAGGGTTAGGTTTAAGGTTAGGCTTAGGGTAAGGGTTAGGGTTAGGGTTAGCATTAGGGTAGGGGTTAGGGTAAGGGTAACTGTTAGTGTTAGTGTTAGATTTAGGATAAGGGTAAGGATTAGGATTAGGTTTAGTGTGAGGTTTAGAGGTTAGGGTTAAGGTTAGGGTTAGGGAGAGGCTTAGGTTTAGGGTTAGGGTTAGGGTAAGGGTAAGTGTTAGGGTTAGGGTTAAGTTTAGGGTCAGGGTTAGGGTTAGGGTTAGTGTTAGAGTTAGGGTTAGGGTTAAGTTTAGGGTCAGGGTTAGGGTTAGGGT
>JANJXV010001126.1:97500-105000 GCA_024803745.1 Megascapheus bottae
AGGGTTAGGGTTAGGTTAGGGTAAGGGTAAGTGTTACGGTTAGGGTTAGGTTTAAGGTTAGGGTAAGTGTTAGGGTAACATTAGGGTTAGGGTTAGGTTTAGGGTTGGGGTTAAGTTTAGGGTTAGGGTTAGGGTAAGGGTAAGGGTTAGAGTTAGGGTTAAAGTTAGGGTTAGGGTAAGTTTTAGGGTTAGGGTTAGGGTTAGGGTTAGGGTTAGGGTAAGGGTTAGGCTTAGGGTTATGGTTAGGTAAGGGTAAGGGTTAGGGTTAGGGTTAGGGTTAGGTTTAGGGTTAGGGTAAAGGTAAGGGTAAGGGTTAGGTTTAGAGTTAGGGTTAGGGTTAGGGTAAGGGTTAGTGTTAGGGTTAGGGTAAGGGTAAGGTTTAGGGTTAGGGTTAGGGTTAGGTTAAGGGTAAGGGTAAGGGTAAGGGTTAGGGTTAGGGTTATGTTTATGGTAAGGGTGAGGGTTAGGGTTAAAGTTAGGGTTAGGGTTAGGTTTAGGGTTAGGTTTAGGGTTAGATTAAGGCTTAGGGTTAGGTTTAGGTTTAGGGTTAGTTTAAGGGAAAGGGTAAGGCTTAGGTTTAGAGTTACGGTTAGGTTTAGGGTTAGGGTTAGGGTAAGAGTAAGCGTTAGGGTTAGGTTTAGGGTTAGGTTTAGAGTAAGGGTAAGGGTTAGGTTTAGGGATAGGGTTTCGGTTAGGGATAGGGTTAGGGTTAGGGTTTGGGTAAGGATAAGGGATACGGTTGGGGCTATTGTTAAGGTTAGGGTTAGGGTGAGGGTAAGGGTAAGGGTTAGGGTTAGGTTTAGGGTTTGGGTTAGGGTAAGGGTTAGGGTTATTTTTAGTTTAAGGGTAAGTATTATGTTTAGGGTTAGGATTAGGTTTAGGGTTAGGGTTAGGGTTATGGTTATGGTTAGGGTTACGGTTAGGGTTATTGTTAGGGTTATGGTTAGGGTTATGGTTAGGGTTAGGGTTAGGGTTAGAGTTAGGTTTATGGTTATGGTTAGGGTTAGGGTTAGAGTTAGGTTTAGTGTTGGGTTTAAGGTTAGGGTTAGGGTTAGGGTTAGGGTAAGGGTAAGGGTTAGGGTTAGGGTAAGGGTTATGGTTATGGTTAGGGTTAGGGTAGGGGTTAGGGTGAGGGTAAGTGTTAGGGTTAGGGTTAGGATTAGGGTAAGGGTAAGGGGTTAGGTTTAGGGTTAGATTTAGGGTAAGGCTTTAGGGTTAGTGTTAGGGTTAGGTTAAGGGTTAGGGTTAGGATTAGGGTAAGGGTAACTGCTAGGTTTAGGGTTAGGGTTAGGTTTAGGTTTAGGGTTAGGGTTAGGGTTATCGTTAGGGGAAGGGTAATTGTTAGGGTTAGGGTTAAGGTAAGGGTCAGGTTTAGGGTTAGGGTTAGGTTTAGGGTAAGGGTTAGGGTTAGATTTAGGGTAATGGTTAGAGGTTATGGTTAGGGGTAGGGTTAGGTTTAGGGTTAGAGTTAGGGTAAGGGGTTAGGGTTAGGGTTAGGGTTAGGGTAAGTGTTAGGGGTTAGGGTTAGGTTTAGGGTAAGGGTTAGGGTTAGGGTTAGGGTTAGGGTTAGGGTAAGGGTAAGTGTTAGGGTTAGGGTTAGGTTTAAGGTTAGGGTAAGTGTTAGGGTAACATTAGGGTTAGGGTTAGGTTTAGGGTTGGGGTTAAGTTTAGGGTTAGGGTAAGGGTAAGGGTAAGGGTTAGAGTTAGGGTTAGGGTTAGGGTTAGGGTAAATTTTAGGGTTAGGGTTAGGGTTAGGGTTAGGGTAAGGGTTAGGCTTAGGGTTATGGTTAGGTAAGGGTAAGGGTTAGGGTTAGGGTTAGGGTTAGGGTTAGGTTTAGGGTTAGGGTAAGGGTAAGGGTAAGGATTAGGTTTAGAGTTAGGGTTAGGGTTAGGGTAAGGGTTAGTGTTAGGGTTAGGGTAAGGGAAAGGTTTAGGGTTAGGGTTAGGGTTAGGTTAAGGGTAAGGGTAAGGGTTAGGGTTAGGGTTATGTTTATGGTAAGGGTGAGGGTTAGGGTTAAGGTTAGGGTTAGGGTTAGGTTTAGGGTTAGGTTTAGGGTTAGATTAAGGGTAAGGGTTAGGGTTAGGTTTAGGTTTAGGGTTAGTTTAAGGGAAAGGGTAAGGGTTAGGTTTAGAGTTACGGTTAGGTTTAGGGTTAGGATTAGGGTTAGGGTAAGGGTTAGGGTTAAGGTTAGGTTTAGGGTTAGGGTTAGGGTTAGGGTTAGGGTAAGAGTAAGCGTTAGGGTTAGGTTTAGGGTTAGGTTTAGGGTTAGGGTAAGGGTTAGGTTTAGGGATAGGGTTAGGGTTAGGGATAGGGTTAGGGTTAGGGTTTGGGTAAGGATAAGGGATACGGTTGGGGCTATTGTTAAGGTTAGGGTTAGGGTGAGGGTAAGGGTAAGGGTTAGGGTTAGGTTTAGGGTTTTGGTTAGGGTAAGGGTTAGGGTTATTGTTAGTTTAAGGGTAAGGGTTATGGTTAGGGTTAGGATTAGGTTTAGGGTTAGGGTTAGGGTTAGGGTAAGGGTAAGGGTTAGGGTTATGGTTAGGGTTAGGGTTAGGTTTAGGTTTAGGGTTAGGGTCAGGGTAAGTGTAAGTGTTAGGTTTAGGATTAGCGTTACGGTTAAGTTTAGGGTTAGGGTTAGGGGAAGGGTAAGGGTTAGGGTTGGGGTTAGGGTTAGGTTTAGTGTTGGGGTTAAGGTTAGGGTTAGGTTTAGGGTTAGGGTTAGGGTTGGGGTTATGGTTATGTTTATGGTTAGTGTTAGGGTTAGGGTTATGTTTAGGCTTAGGGTTATGGTTAGGGTTAAGGTTGGGGTTAGGGTTAGGGTTAGGGTTAAGGTTAGGGTTAGGGTTAGGCTTAGGATAAGGGTTAGGGTTAGGGTTAGTGTTAGGGTTATGGTTATGGTTATGGTTAAGGTTAGGGTTAGGGTTAGGGTTAGGGTTAGGTTTAGTGTTGGGGTTAAGGTTTGGGTTAGGGTTTGGGCTAGGGTAAGGGTAAGGGTTAGGATAAGGGTTAGGATTAGGGTTAGGGTTAGGGTTAGGTTTAGTGTTGGGGTTAAGGGTTGGGTTAGGGTTAGGGTTAGGGTAAGGGTAAGGGTTTTGGTTATGGTTAGGGTTAGGGTTAGGGGTTAGGGTTAGGGTTAGAGTTACGGTAAAGTGGTTAGTGTTAGTGTTAGGGTTAGGTTAAGGGTTAGGGTTAGGGTGAGGGTAAGGTAACTGTTAGGGTTAGGGTTAGGGTTAGGGTTGGGTTTAGGTTAAGTGTAAGGATTAATGTAAGGGATAGGTTTAGGGTTGGTGTTAGGGTTAGGGTAAGGGTAAGGGTTAGGGTTAGGTTTAGGGTAAGGCTTAGGGTTAGGGTTAGGGTTAGGGTTAGGGTAGTTTTTAGGGTAAGGTTAAGTGTTAGTGTTAGGGTTAGGTTTAGGATAAGGGTAAGGATTAGGTTTAGGTTTAGGGTTAGGTTTAGAGGTTAGGGTTAGGGTTAGGGTTAGGGTGAGGGTTAGGTTTAGGGTTAGGGTTAGGGTAAGGGTAAGGGTTAGGGTTAGGGTTAGGGTTAGGGTTAGGTTTAGGGTTAGGGTTAGGTTTAGGTTTAGGGTTAGGGTAAGGGTAAGGTTTAGGATTAGGGTTATGGTTAGGGTAAGGGTTAGGGTTAGGGGTTAGGGTTAGTGTTAGTGTTAGGTTAAGGGTTAGGGTTAGGGTGAGGGTTAGGATAAGGGTTAGGGTTAGGGTAAGGGTAAGTGCTAGGGTTAGGGTTAGTGTTAGGTTAAGGGTTAGGATTAGGGTTAGGTTTAGGTGGTAGGTTAGGGTTATGGTTAGAGTTAGGGTTAGGTTTAGGGTAAGGGTAAGGGTTAGGGTTAGGGTTAGGGTTAGGATTAGTTTTAGGATTAGAGTTAGGGTAAGGGTAAGGTTTAGGCTTAGGGTTAGGGTTAGGGTTAAGTTTAGGGTTAGGGTTAGGGTTAGGGTTAGTTTTAGGGTTAGGGTTAAGGTTAAGATTAGGGTTAGGGTTAGGGTTAGGGTAAGGGTTAGGGTAAGGGTTAGAGTTAGGGTAAGGGTAAGTGTTAGAATTATGGTTAGGTTTAGGGTATGTGTTAGGGTAAGGGTTAGCGTTAGGGTTAGGTTTAGGGTTGGGGTTAAGTTTAGGTTTAGGATTAGGGTAAGTGTAAGGGTTAGGGTTAGGGTTAGGGTAAGGGTAAGTGGTAGGGTTAGGATTAGGGTTTGGGTAAGGTTTAGGGTTAGAGTTAGGGTTAGGGTAAGGGTAAGGGTTAGGGTTAGGGTTAGGGTTAGGTTTAGTGTTAGGGTAACGTTAAGGGTAAGGGTAAGGGTAACGGTTAGAGTTAGGGTTAGGGTTAGGGTACGGGTTAGTGTTAGGGTTAGGGTAAGTGTAGGGTTTAGGGTTAGGGTTAGGGTTAGGGAACGGGTAAGGGTAAGTGTTAGGGTTAGGGTTAGTTTTAGGGTAAGGGTAAGGGTTAGGGTTAAGGTTAGGGTTAGGGTTAGGGTTAGGGTTAGGTTTAGGGTTAGGGTTCGGTTTGGCGTTAGGGTAAGCTTAAGGGTTAGGGTTAGGGTTAGGGTTAGGTTTAGGATTAGGGTTAGGGTTAGGATAAGGGTAAGTGTTAGGGTTAGGGTTAGGTTAGGGGTTATGGTTAGGGTTAGGGTTAGGGTAAGGGGAAGTGTTAGGGTTAGGGTTAGGGTTAGGGTAAGGGTAAGGTTTAGGGTTAGGGTTAGTGTTAGGGTTAGCGTTAGGGTTAGGGTAAGGGTAAGGATTTGGGTTAGGGTTAGGGTTAGAGTTTGGGTAAGGGTAGGGGTTAGGGTTAGGGTTATTGTTAGGGTTAGGGTTAAGGTTAGGGTTAGCGTTAGGTTAAGGTAAGGGTTAGGGTTAGGGTTACGGTTAGGGTTTAGGGTTAGTATTTAGGGTTAGGGTTAGTGTAAGGGTAAGGTTTAGGGTTAGGTTTAGTGTTAGGGTTAGGGTAAGGGTAAGGGTTAGGGTTAGGGTTATTGTTACATTTAGGGTTATGGTTAGGGTTAGGGAAAGTGTTAGGGTTAGGGTTAGGGTTAGGGTTAGGGTAAGGTTTAGTGTTAGGGTTAAGTTTAGTGTTAGGGTTACGGTTAGGGTTAGGGAAAGTGTAAGGGTTCGGGTAAGGGTTAGGGTTAGGGTTAGGGTAAGGATTGGGGTTAAAGTTAAGGTTAGGGTAAGGGTAAGGGTTAGGGTTAGGGTTAGGGTTAGCATTAAGTTTAGGATGAGGGTTAGGGTTAGGGTTAGGGTAAGTGTAGGGTTAGGCTTCTGGTTTGGGTTAGGGTTAAGGTAGGGTTAGGGTTAGGGTAAGGGTTAGGGTTAACATAAGGGTAAGGGTTAAGGTTATGGTTAGGATTAGTGTTACAGTATGGGTTAGGGTTAGGGTCACGGTTAGGTTTAGGGTTAGGGTTAGGGTAAGGGTAAGGGTTAGTGTTAGTGGATAGGGTTAGGGTTAGGTATAGGTGTAGGGTAAGGGTAAGTGTTAGTGTTAGGGTTAGGGTAAGGGTTAAGTTTAGGGTTAGGGTTAGGGTAAGGTTAAGGGTAATGGTTAGGGTTAGGGTTAGGTTTAGTGTTAGGTTTAGAGTTAGGGTTAGCATTAAGTTTCGGGTTAGGGTTAGGGTTAGGGTTAGGGTAAGGGTTAGGGTTAGGCTTATGTTTAGGTTTAGGGTTAAGGTAGGTTTAGGGTTAGCGTTATGGTTAGGGTAAGGTTTAGGGTTAGGGTAAGTGTTAGTGTTAGTGTTCTGGTTAGGTTTAGGGTTACGGAAAGGGTAAGGGTTAGTTTTAGTGTTAGGGTTAGGGTAGGGTAAGGGTTAGGGTTAGGGTTAGGGTTACGGTAAGGGTAACGTTTAGGGTTAAGGTTCAGGTGAGGTTTAGGGGTTAGGATTCTGGTTAGGGTTAGGGTTAGGGTAAGGTTTAGGGTTAGGTTGGTGTAAGGGTTAGGGTCAGGGCAAGGGTTAGGGTTAGGGTTAGGTTTAGGGTAAGGGTAAGTGTTAGGGTTAGAGTTAGGGTTAGGGTTAGGGTAAGGGTTAGGGTTAGGGTTAGGGTAAGGGTAAGTGTTAAGGTTAGGGGTAGGGTTAGGGTTAGGGTTAGGTTAAGGGTAAGGGTAAGGGTTAGGGTTAGGGTTAGGTTCTGGGTTAGTTTTGGGGTTAGGGTTAGAGTAAGGGTAAGTGTTAGGGTTAGGTTTAGGGTTATGGTTTGGTTTAGGGAAAGGGTTAGGGTATGGATTGCGGTTAGGGTTAGGGCTAGGGTAAGGGTAAGGTTTAGGGTTAGGGTTAGGGTTAGCATTAAGTTTAGGGTAAGGGTTAGGGTTAGGGTTACGGTAAGGGTTAGGGTTAGGATTATGGTTAGGTTTAGGGTTAAGGTTAGGTTTAGGGTTAGGGTTAGGTTTAGGGCAAGGGTTAGGGTAAGGTTTAGGGTTAGGGTTAGGGTTGGGGTTAAGGTTAGTGTTAGGGTAAGGGTGAGGTTTAGGTTTAGGTTTAGGGTTACCATTAAGGTTAGGGTTAGGGTTAGGGTAAGGGTAAGGGTGAGTGTTAGGATTAGGGGAAGGGTAAGGGTTAGGGTTATTGTTAGGTTTATGGTTAGGGTAAGGGTTAGGGTTAGGGTTACGGTTAGGTTTAAGGTTAGTGTTATGGTAAGGGTAAGGGTTAGGTTTAGGGTTAGGTTTAGGGTTAGGGTTAGGGTAAGGCTTAGGGTTAGGGTTAGTGTTAGTTTTAGGGTTAAGTTTAGGGTTAGGGTTAGGGTTAGGGGTTAATGTTAGGATTAGGGGTAGGGTTAGGGTTAGGGTAAGGTTAGGGTTAGGTTTTGGGTAAGAGTAAGGTTTAGGTTTAGGACTAGGGTTAGGTTTAGTGTTAGGGTTAGGGAAAGAGTAAGGGTTAGGTTTAGAATTAGCGTTAGGGTTAGGTTAAGGGAAAGTGTCAGGGGTATGGTTAGGGTTAAGGTTAGGGTTAAGGTAAGGGTAAGGTTTAGGATTAGGGTTAGGGTTAGAGTTAGGGCTTAGGGTTAGGCTTAGGGTTATGTTTAGGGTTAGGTTTAGGGTAAGGTTAAGGGTTAGGGTTAGGGTTAGGTTTAAGTTTAGTGTTACGGTTAGGATTAGGGTTAGGGAAGGGGTAAGGATTGGAGTTAGGGTTAGGGTTAGGGTAAGGGTAAGGGTTAGGGTTAGGGTTAGGGTTACGGTAAGGGCAACGTTAGCGTTAGGGTGAGCATTAAGTTCACGGTTAGGGTTAGGGTTAGAGTTAGGGGAAGGGTTAATGTTAGGTTTATGCTTAGGGTAAGGTTAAGGGTTAGGTTTAGGGTTAGGGTTAGGGTACGGTAAGGGTTCGGGTTAGGGTTAGGGTTAGGGTAAGGGTTAGGGTTAGGTTGGGGTAAAGGTTAAGGTTAGGGTAAGGGTTACGGTTAGGGTTAGGTTTAGGGTAAGGGTAAGTGTTAGTGTTAGTGTTAGGGTTAGGGTTAGGGTAAGGGTAAGGGTTAGGATTAGGTTTAGGGTTAGGGTTAGGGTTAATGTC
>JANJXV010001126.1:110000-125000 GCA_024803745.1 Megascapheus bottae
GTTAGGGTTAGGGTGAGGATTAGGGTTAGGGTTAGTGTTACGGTAAGGGTTAGGTGTAGGGTTAGGGTTAGGGTAAGGGTTAGGTTTAGGGTTAGAGTTAGGTTTAGGGTTAAGGTTAGGGTTAAGGTTAGGGTTAGGGTTAGGTTTAGGGTTAGGGTTAGGGTAAGGGTAAGTGTTAGGGTTAGGTTTAGGGTTAGGGTAAGGGTTAGGGTTAGGGTTAGAGTTAGGGTTAGGGTTAAGGTTAGGGTTAAGGTTAGGGTTAGGTTTAGGGTTAGGGTTAGGGTAAGGGTAAGATTTAGGTTTAGGGTTAGGAATAGGTTTAGGGTTAGGTTTAAGGTTAGGGTTAGTGTAAGCTCAAGGGTTAGGCTTAGGGTTAAGGTTAGGGTTAGGGTTAGGGTTATTGTTAGGTTTGGGGTTAGGGTTAGGGTAAGGGCAAGGGTTAGGGTTAGGGTTAGGGTTAGGGTAAGGGTTAGGGTGAGGATTGGGGTTAGGTTTAGGGTTAGGGTTAGGGTAAGGTTTAGGGTTAGGGTTAGGGTTAGCATTAAGTTTAGGGTAAGGGTTAGGGTTAGGGTTAGGGTAAGGGTTAGGGTTAGGCTTATGCTTAGGGTTAGGGTTAAGGTTAGGTTTAGGGTTAGGTTTAGGTAAGGGTAAGGGTAAGGTTCAGGGTTATGGTTTGAGTTAGGATTAGGAAAAGAGTAAGGGTTAGGGTTAGGGTTAGGGTTAGGGGTGAGGATTAGGATTAGGGTTAGTGTTAGGGTAAGGGTTAGGTGTAGGGTTAGGGTTAGGGTTAGCATTAAGGTTAGGGTTAGGGTTAGGGTAAGGGTAAGGGTTACTGTTAGGGTTCGGGTAAGGGTAAGGGTTAGGGTTAGGGTTAGGGTTATGTTAAGGGTTAGGGTTAGGGGTTAGGGTTAGGGTTAGGGTTTGGGTAAGTGTTAGGGTTATGTTTAGGGTTAGGTTAAGTGTTAGGCTTAGGGTTAGGGTTAGGGTTAGAGTTACGGTACAGGTTAGGGTTAGGGTTAGGGTTAGGGTTAGAGTAAGGGTAAGTGTTAGGGTTTGGGTTAGGGTTAGAGTTAGGGTTAGGGTAAGTGTTAGGGTAAGGGTTAGGGTTAGGCTTAGGTTTAGGGTTGGGGTTAAGTTTAGGGTTAGGGTGAGGATAAGGGTAAGGGTTAGGGTTAGGGTTAGAGTTAGGGTTAGGGTTAGGGTTAGGGTTAGGGTAAGGGTTAGGTTTAGGGTTAGGGTAAGGGTAAGCGTAAGGTTAAGGGCAGAGGTTAGGTTTAGGGTTAGGGTTAGGGTAGGGTAAGGGTTAGGGTTAGGGTTAGGGTTAGGTTTAGGGTAAGGGTAAGGTTTACGGTTAAGGTTTAGGGTGAGGGTTAGAGTTAGGGTTAGGGGTTAGGGTTCGGGTTAGGGTTAGGGTTAAGATAAGGGTTAGGGTTTGGTTGGCGTAAGGCTTAGGATTAGGGTAAGGGTTAGGTTTAGGGCTAGGTTTATGGTAAGGGTAAGTGTTATGGTTAGGGTTAGGGTTAGGGTAAGTGTTAGGGTTAGGGTTTGGGTAAGGATAAGTGTTAGGGTTAGGGTTAGGGTTAGGTTAAGGGTAAGGGTAAGGGTTAGGGTTAGGGTTAGGTTTAGGGATAGGGTTGGGGTTAGGGTTAGAGTAAGGGTAAGTGTTAGGGTTAGGTTTAGGGTTAGGGTTAGGTTTAGATTAAGGGTTAGTGTAAGGATTGGGGTTAGGGTTAGGTTTAGGGTTAGGGTAAGGGTTAGGGTTAGGGTTAGGGTAAGGGTTAGGGTTAGGTTTAGGGTTAGAGTTAAGGTAAAGGTTAGGGTTAGAGTTAGGGTTAAGGTTAGGGTTAGTGTTAGGGTTAGGTTTAGGGTTAGGTTTAGGGTAAGGGTAGGGGTTAGGGTTAGTTTTAGGGTTAGGGTAAGGGTTAGGGATAGGGTTAGAGTTAGGGTTAGGTTAGGGTTAGGATTACGATTAGGGTTAGGGTAAGTGTAAGTGTTAGGGTTAGGGTTAGGGTTAGGTTTGGGGTTGGTGTTAAGGATAGGTTTAGGGATAGGGTACATTTAAGGATTAGGGTTATGGTTAGGGTTACGCTTAGGGTTAGGGTTAGGGTTAGGCTAAGGTTATGTGTTATGGTTAGGGTTAGGGTTAAGATTAGGGTTAAGGTTAGGGTTAGGGTTAGGTTTAGGGTTAGGTTTAGGGTAAGGGTAAGGTTTAGGTTTAGGGTTAGGAATAGGGTTAGGGTTAGGTTTAGGGTTAGGGTTAGTGTAAGGGCAAGGGTTAGGCTTAGGGTTAAGTTTAGGGTTAGGGTTAGGGTTAGTGTTAGGTTTAGGTTTAGGGTTAGTGTAAGGGCAAGGGTTAGGGTTAGGGTTAGGGTTAGGCTTAGGGTAAGTGTTAGGGTTAGGTTAGGGTAAGGGTTAGGGTTAGGTTTAGGTTAGGGTTAGAGTTAGGTTTAGGGTTAGGGTTAGGTTAAGGGTTAGGGTTAGGGTTAGGGTTAGATTTAGATTTAGGTTTGGTTAAGGGTAAGGGTTAGGGTAAGGGTTAGGGTTAGGGTTAGGATTATGTTAAGGGTTAGGGTTAGGGGTTAGCGTTAGGGTTAGGGTTAGGGTTAGGGTAAGGGTTAGGGTTAGGGTTAGGGTTTGGGTAAGTGTTAGGGTTAGGTTTAGGGTTAGGTTAAGTGTTAGGCTTAGGGCTAGAGTTAGGGTTAGGGTTACGGTAAGGGTTAGGATTAGGGTTAGGGTTAGGGTTAGAGTAAGGGTAAGTGTTAGGGTTTGGGTTAGGGTTAGAGTTAGGGTTAGGGTAAGTGTTAGGGTAAGGGTTAGGGTTAGGGTTAGGTTTAGGGTTGGGGTTAAGTTTAGGGTTAGGGTGAGGATAAGGGTAAGGGTTAGGGTTAGGGTTAGAGTTAGGGAAAGTGTTAGGGTTATTGTTAGGGATAGGGTTAGGGTAAGGGTTAGGGTTAGGGTTAGGGTTAGGGTAAGGGTAAGGATTAGGGTTAGGGTTGGGGTTAGGTTTAGGGTTAGGGTAAGGCTAAGGGTAAGGGTAAGGGTAGGGGTTAGGTTTAGGATTAGGGTTAGGGTAGGGTAAGGGTTAGGGTTAGGGTTAGGTTTAGGGTAAGGGTAAGGTTTAGGGTTAAGGTTTAGGGTGAGGGTTAGAGGTAGGGTTAGGGGTTAGGGTTCGGGTTAGGGTTAGGGTTAGGGTAAGGGTTAGGGTTTGGTTGGCGTAAGGCTTAACGTTAGGGTAAGGGTTAGGGTTAGGTTTAGGTTTATGGTAAGGGTAAGTGTTAGGGTTAGGGTTAGGGTTAGGGTAAGGGTTAGGGTTAAGGTTAGGGTAAGGGTAAGTGTTAGGGTTAGGGTTAGGGTTAGGTTAAGGGTAAGGGTAAGGGTTAGGGTTAGGCTTAGGTTTAGGGATAGGGTTGGGGTTACGGTTAGAGTAAGGGTTAGTGTTAGGGTTAGGTTTACGGTTAGGGTTAGTTTAGGGTAAGGGTTAGAGTAAGGTTTGGAGTTAGGGTTAGGGTTAGGGTTAGGGTAAGTTTTAGGGTTAGGGTTAGGGTTAGCATTAAGTTTAGGGTAAGGGTTAGGGTTAGGGTTAGGGTACGGGTTAGGGTTAGGCTTATGCTTAGGGTTAGGGTTAAGGTTAGGTTTAGGGTTAGGGTTAGGTAAGGGTAAGGGTAAGGTTCAGGGTTATGGTTTGAGTTAGGATTAGGAAAAGGGTAAGGGTTAGGGTTAGGGTTAGGGTTAGGGTGAGGATTAGGGTTAGGGTTAGTGTTACGGTAAGGGTTAGGTGTAGGGTTAGGGTTAGGGTAAGGGTTAGGTTTAGGGTTAGAGTTAGGGTTAGGGTTAAGGTTAGGGTTAAGGTTAGGGTTAGGGTTAGGTTTAGGGTTAGGGTTAGGGTAAGGGTAAGTGTTAGGGTTAGGTTTAGGGTTAGGGTAAGGGTTAGGGTTAGGGTTAGTGTTAGGTTTAGGGTTAGGGTTAGGATAAGGGCAAGGGTTAGGTTTAGGGTTAGGGTTAGTGTTAGGGTAAGTGTTAGGGTTAGGGTTAGGTTTAGGGTTAGGGTTAGGTTTAGGTTAGGGTTAGAGTTAGGTTTAGGGTTAGGGTTAGGTTAAGGGTTAGCGTTAGGGTTAGGGTTAGATTTAGATTTAGGGTTTGGTTAAGGGTAAGGGTTAGGTTTAGGGTTAGGGTTAGGGTTAGGGTTAGGGTAAGGGTTAGGGTGAGGATTGGGGTTAGGTTTAGGGTTAGGGTTAGGGTAAGGTTTAGGGTTAGGGTTAGGGTTAGCATTAAGTTTAGGGTAAGGGTTAGGGTTAGGGTTAGGGTAAGGGTTAGGGTTAGGCTTATGCTTAGGGTTAGGGTTAAGGTTAGGTTTAGGGTTAGGGTTAGGTAAGGGTAAGGGTAAGGTTCAGGGTTATGGTTTGAGTTAGGATTAGGAAAAGAGTAAGGGTTAGGGTTAGGGTTAGGGTTAGGGTGAGGATTAGGGTTAGGCTTAGTGTTAGGGTAAGGGTTAGGTGTAGGGTTAGGGTTAGGGTTAGCATTAAGGTTAGGGTTAGGGTTAGGGTAAGGGTAAGGGTTACTGTTAGGGTTCGAGTAAGGGTAAGGGTTAGGGTTAGGGTTAGGGTTATGTTAAGGGTTAGGGTTAGGGGTTAGGGTTAGGGTTAGGGTTTGGGTAAGTGTTAGGGTTATGTTTAGGGTTCGGTTAAGTGTTAGGCTTAGGGTTAGGGTTTGGGTTAGGGTTACGGTAAAGGTTAGGGTTAGGGTTAGGGTTAGGGTTAGAGTAAGGGTAAGTGTTAGGGTTTGGGTTAGGGTTAGAGTTAGGGTTAGGGTAAGTGTTAGGGTAAGGGTTAGGGTTAGGCTTAGGTTTAGGGTTGGGGTTAAGTTTAGGGTTAGGGTGAGGATAAGGGTAAGGGTTAGGGTTAGGGTTAGAGTTAGGGAAAGTGTTAGGGTTATTTTTAGGGTTAGGGTTAGGGTAAGGGTTAGGGTTAGGGTTAGGGTTAGGGTAAGTGTAAGGATTAGGGTTAGGGTAGGGGTTAGGTTTAGGGTTAGGGTAAGGCTAAGGGTAAGGGTAAGGGTAGGGGTTAGGTTTACGGTTAGGGTTAGGGTAGGGTAAGGGTTAGGGTTAGGGTTAGATTTAGGGTAAGGTTAAGGTTTAGGGTTAAGTTTTAGGGTGAGGGTTAGAGGTAGGGTTAGGGGTTAGGGTTCGGGTTCGGGTTAGGGTTAGGGTAAGGGTTAGGGTTTGGTTGGCGTAAGGCTTAGCGTTAGGGTAAGGGTTAGGGTTAGGGTTAGGTTTATGGTAAGGGTAAGTGTTAGGGTTAGGGTTAGGGTTAGGGTAAGGGTTAGGGTTAAGGTTAGGGTAAGGGTAAGTTTTAGGGTTAGGGTTAGGGTTACGTTAAGGGTAAGAGCAAGTTTTAGGGTTAGGGTTAGGGTTAGGGTTAGGGTTAGGGTTAGGTTTAGGGATAGGGTTGGGGTTACGGTTAGAGTAAGGGTAAGTGTTAGGGTTAGGTTTAGGGTTAGGGTTGGTTTAGGGTAAGGGTTAGGGTAAGGATTGGGGTTAGGGTTAGGGTTAGGGTAAGGTTTAGGGTTAAGGTTAGGGTTAGCATTAAGTTTAGGGTAAGGGTTAGGGTTAGGGTTAGGGTAAGGGATAGGGTTAGGCTTATGGTTAGGGTTAGGGTTAAGGTTAGGTTTAGGGTTAGGGTTAGGTAAGGGTAAGGGTAAGGTTCAGGGTTATGGTTTGAGTTAGGATTAGGAAAAGGGTAAGGGTTAGGATTAGGGTTTTTTTAGGGTGAGGATTAGGGTTAGGGTTAGTGTTAGGGTAAGGGTTAGGTGTAGGGTTAGGGTTAGGGTAAGGGTTAGGGTTAGGGTTAGAGTTATGGTTAGGGTTAAGTTTAGGGTTAAGGTTAGGGTTAGGGTTAGGTTTAGGGTTAGGGGTTAGGGTTAAGGTAAGGTTAAGGGTTAGGGTTAGGTTTAGGGTTAGGGTAAGGTTTAGGGTTAGGGTTAGAGTTAGGGTTAGGGTTAAGGTTAGGGTTAAGGTTAGGGTTCGGTTTAGGGTTAGGGTTAGGGTAAGGGTAAGATTTAGGTTTAGGGTTAGGAATAGGGTTAGGGCAAGGGTTAGGGTTAGGGTTAGGGTTAGGGTTAGGGTAAGGGTTAGGGTAAGGATTGGGGTTAGGGTTAGGGTTAGGGTAAGGTTTAGGGTTAGGGTTAGGGTTAGCATTAAGTTTAGGGTAAGGGTTAGGGTTAGGGTTAGGGTAAGGGTTAGGGTTAGGCTTATGGTTAGGGTTAGGGTTAAGGTTAGGTTTAGGGTTAGGGTTAGGTAAGGGTTATGGTTAGGGTTAGGGTTAGGGTTAGGGTTAGCGTAAGGGTTAGGGTAAGGATTGGGGTTAGGGTTAGGGTTAGGGTTAGGGTAAGGTTTAGGGTTACGGTTAGGGTTAGCATTAAGTTTAGGGTAAGGGTTATTGTTAGGGTTAGGGTAAGGGTTAGGGTTAGGCTTATGGTTAGGGTTAGGGTTAAGGTTAGGTTTAGGGTTAGGGTTAGGTAAGGGTAAGGGTAAGGTTCAGGGTTATGGTTTGAGTTAGGATTAGGAAAAGAGTAAGGGTTAGGGTTAAGGTTAGGGTTAGGGTGAGGATTAGGGTTAGGGTTAGTGTTAGGGTAAGGGTTAGGTGTAGGGTTAGGGTTAGGGTTAGCATTAAGGTTAGGGTTAGGGTTAGGGTAAGGGTAAGGGTTACTGTTAGGGTTCGGGTAAGGGTAAGGGTTAGGGTTAGGGTTAGTTTTAGGGTTAGGGTAAGGGTTAGGGTAAGGGTTACGGTTAGGTTTAGGGTTAGTGTTAGGGTAAGGGTAAGGGTTAGGTTTAGGGTTAGGTTTAGGCTTAGGGATACAGTAAGGGTTAGGGTTAAGGTTAGTGTTAGGTTTAGGGTTACATTAGGGTTAGGGTTAGGTTTAGGGTTAGGGTTAGGGTTAGGGTTAGGTTTAGGGTTAGGTTTAGGGGTTAGGGTTAGGATTAGGGTTAGGTTTAGAGTTAGGGTAAGGTTAGGGTTAGGTTTTAGGTAAGAGTAAAGTTTAGGGTTAGGATTAGGGTTAGGTTTGGGGTTAGGGTTAGGGTAAGGGTTAGGGTTAGGGTTAGAATTAGGGTTAGGGTTAGGCTAAGGGTAAGTGTTAGGGTAGTTTTAGGGTTAAGGTTAGTGTTAGGGTAAGGGTTAGGTTTAGGGTTAGGGTTAGGGTTAGGGGTTAGGGTTAGGCTTAGGTTTATGTTTAGGGTTAGGTTTAGGGTAAGGTTAAGGGTTAGGTTTAGGGTTAGTGTTAAGTTTAGTGTTAGGGTTAGTGTCAGGGTTAGGGAAAGCGTCAGGGTTAGAGTAAGGGTTAGGGTTAGCATTAAGTTCACGGTTAGGGTTACGGTTAGAGTTAGTGGAAGAGTTAATGTAAGGCTTATGGTTAGGGTTAGGGTTAAGGTAGGGTTAGGGTTAGGGTTGGGGTTAGGGTAAGGGTTAGGGTAAGTGTTAGTGTTAGGGTTAGGGTTAGATTTATGGTTAGGGTAAGGTTAAGGGTTAGGTTTAGGGTTAGGGTTAGGGTACGGTAAGGGTTAGGGTTAGGGTTAGAGTTAGGGTAAGGGTAATGTTTTGGGATAAAGGTTAGGGTGAGGGTTAGTGTTAGGGTTAGGGGTTAGGGTTCGGGTTAGGGTTAGGTCAGGGTAAGGGTTAGGGTTAGGTTGGGGTAAGGGTTAAGGTTAGGGTAAGTGTTAGGGTTCGGGTTAGGTTTAGTGTAAGGGTAAGAATTAAGGTTAGGGTTAGGGTTAGGATTACGGTTAGTGTTCGGGTTAGGGTTAGAATAAGGGTAAGTGTTAGGGTTAGGGTTAGGGTTAGGGTTAGGTTTAGGGTAAGCGTAAGTGTTACGGTTAGGGTAAGGGTTAGGGTCAGGTTTGGGGATAGGGTTAGGTTTAGGGTGAGGGTAAGGTTTAGGGTTAGGGTTAGGGTTAGCGTTAGCATCCAGTTTAGGGTAAGGGTTAGGGTTAGGGTTAGGGTAAGGGTTAGGGTTAGGCTTATGGTTAGGGTTAGGGTTAAGATTGGGTTAGAGTTAGGGTTAGGGTTAGGTTAAGGGTAAGGGTAAGGGTTAGGGTTAGGGTTAGGTTTAGGGATAGGGTTGGGGTTACGGTTAGAGTAAGGGTAAGTGTTAGGGTTAGGTTTAGGTTTAGGGTTAGGTTTAGGGTAAGGGTTAGGGTAAGGACTGGGGTTAGGGTTAGGGTTAGGGTTAGGGTAAGGTTTAGGGTTAGGGTTAGGGTTAGCATTAAGTTTAGGGTAAGGATTAGGGTTAGGGTTAGGGTAAGGGTTAGGGTTAGGCTTATGCTTAGGGTTAGGGTTGAGGTTAGGTTTAGGGTTAGGGTTAGGTAAGGGTAAGGGTAAGGTTCAGGGTTATGGTTTGAGTTAGGATTAGGAAAAGGGTAAGGGTTAGGGTTAGGGTTAGGTTGAGGATTAGGGTTAGGGTTAGTGTTAGGGTAATATTTAGGTGTAGGGTTAGGTTTAGGGTAAGGGTAAGGGTTAGGGTTAGAGTTAGGGTTAGGGTTAAGGTTAGGGTTAAGGTTAGGGTTAGGGTTAGGTTTAGGGTTAGGGTTAGGGTAAGGGTAAGGGTTAGGGTTAGGTTTAGGGTTAGGGTAAGGGTTAGGGTTAGGGTTAGAGTTAGGGTTAGGGTTAAGGTTAGGGTTAAGGTTAGGGTTAGGTTTATGGTTAGGGTTAGGGTAAGGGTAAGGTTTAGGTTTAGAGTTAGGAATAGGGTTAGGGTTAGGTTTAAGGTTAGGGTTAGTGTAAGGGCAAGGGTTAGGCTTAGGGTTAAGGTTAGGGTTAGGGTTAGGGTTAGGGTTAGGGTTAGTGTTAGGTTTAGGGTTAGGGTTAGGGTAAGGGCAAGGGTTAGGGTTAGGGTTAGGGTTAGGGTTAGGGTAAGGTTTAGGGTTAGGTTTAGGTTAGGGTTAGAGTTAGGTTTAGGGTTAGGGTTAGGTTAAGGGTTAGGGTTAGGGTTAGGGTTAGATTTAGATTTAGGTTTGGTTAAGGGTAAGGGTTAGGTTTAGGGTTAGGGTTAGGGTTAGGGTTAGGGTAAGGGTTAGGGTGAGGATTGGGGTTAGGTTTAGGGTTAGGGTTAGGGTAAGGTTTAGGGTTAGGGTTAGGGTTAGCATTAAGTTTAGGGTAAGGGTTAGGGTTAGGGTTAGGGTAAGGGTTAGGGTTAGGCTTATGCTTAGGGTTAGGGTTAAGGTTAGGTTTAGGGTTAGGGTTAGGTAAGGGTAAGGGTAAGGTTCAGGGTTATGGTTTGAGTTAGGATTAGGAAAAGAGTAAGGGTTAGGGTTAGGGTTAGGGTTAGGGTGAGGATTAGGGTTAGGGTTAGTGTTAGGGTAAGGGTTAGGTGTAGGGTTAGGGTTAGGGTTAGCATTAAGGTTAGGGTTAGGGTTAGGGTAAGGGTAAGGGTTACTGTTAGGGTTCGGGTAAGGGTAAGGGTTAGGGTTAGGGTTATGTTAAGGGTTAGGGTTAGGGGTTAGGGTTAGGGTTAGGGTTTGGGTAAGTGTTAGGGTTAGGTTTAGGGTTAGGTTAAGTGTTAGGCTTAGGGTTAGCGTTTGGGTTAGGGTTACGGTAAAGGTTAGGGTTAGGGTTAGGGTTAGGGTTAGAGTAAGGGTAAGTGTTATGGTTTGGGTTAGGGTTAGAGTTAGGGTTAGGGTAAGTGTTAGGGTAAGGGTTAGGGTTAGGCTTAGGTTTAGGGTTGGGGTTAAGTTTAGGGTTAGGGTGAGGATAAGGGTAAGGGTTAGGGTTAGGGTTAGAGTTAGGGAAAGTGTTAGGGTTATTTTTAGGGTTAGGGTTAGGGTAAGGGTTAGGGTTAAGGTTGGGGTTAGGGTTAGGTTTAGGGTTAGGTTTAGGGTTAGAGGAAGGGTAAGGGTTAGGGTTAGGTTTATGTTTAGGTTTAGTTTAAGGGAAAGGGTAAGGGTGAGGTTTAGGGGTACGGTTAGGTTTAGGGTTAGGGTTATGGTTAGGGTTAGGGTAAGGATAAGGGTTAGGGTTAGTGTTAGGGTTAGGGTAAGGGTAAGGGTTAGGGTTAGGGTAAGGGTTAGGGTTAAGGTTAGGGTTAGGGTTAGGTTTAGGGTTAGGGTAAGGGTAAGGTTTAGGGTTAGGTTTAGGGTTAGGTTTAGGTTAAAGGTAAGGTTAGGTTTAGGGTTAGGGTTAGGGTTAGGGACAGGGTTAGGGTTAGGGTTTGGGTAAGGATAAGGGATACGTTTGGGGCTATTGTTAAGGTTAGGGTAAGGGTGAGGGTAAGGGTAAGGGTTAGGGTTAGGTTTAAGTTTTGGGTTAGGGTAAGGGTTAGGGTTATTTTTAGTTTAAGGGTAAGGGTTAGGGTTAGGTTTAGGGTTAGGTTTAGGGTTAGGGTTAGGGATAGGGTAAGGGTAAAGGTTATGGTTATGGTTATGGTTAGGGTTAGGTTTAGGGTTAGGGTTAGGGTAAGAGTTAGGGTTAGGGTTAGAATTAGGGTTAGGGTTAGGCTAAGGGTAAGTGTTAGGGTAGTGTTAGGGTTAAGGTTAGGGTTAGGGTAAGGGTTAGGGTTAGGGTTAGGGTTAGGGTTAGGGGTTAGGGTTAGGCTTAGGTTTATGTTTAGGGTTAGGTTTAGGGTAAGGTTAAGGGTTAGGTTTAGGGTTAGTGTTAAGTTTAGTGTTAGGGTTAGGGTCAGGGTTAGGGAAAGCGTCAGGGTTAGAGTAAGGGTTACGGTTAGCATTAAGTTCACGGTTAGGGTTAGGGTTAGAGTTAGTGGAAGAGTTAATGTTAGGCTTATGGTTAGGGTTAGAGTTAAGGTAGGGTTAGGGTTAGGGTTGGGGTTAGGGTAAGGGTTAGGGTAAGTGTTAGTGTTAGGGTTAGGGTTAGATTTATGGTTAGGGTAAGGTTAAGGGTTAGGGTTAGGGTTAGGGTTAGTGTTAGGTTTTGGGTTAGGGTTAGGGAAAGGGCAAGGGTTAGGGTTAGGGTTAGGGTTAGGGTTAGGGTAAGGGTTAGGGGAAGGATTGGGGTTAGGGTTAGGGTTAGGGTTAGGGTAAGGTTTAGGGTTAGGGTTAGGGTTACCATTAAGTTTAGGGTAAGGGTTAGGGTTAGTGTTAGGGTAAGGGTAAGGGTTAGGTTTAGGGTTAGGTTTAGGCTTAGGGTTACGGTAAGGGTTAGGGTTAAGGTAAGTGTTAGGTTTAGGGTTACGTTAGGGTTAGGGTTAGGGTTAGGTTTAGGGTTAGGATTAGGGTTAGGGTTAGGGTTAGGGGTTAGGGTTAGGATTAGGGGTAGGGTTAGTGTTAGGGTAAGGTTAGGGTTAGGTTTTGGGTAAGAGTAAGGTTTAGGGTTATGATTAGGGTTAGGTTTGGTGTTAGGGTTAGGGTAAGGGTTAGAGTTAGGGTTAGAATTAGGGTTAGGGTTAGGCTAAGGGTAGTGTTAGGGTTAAGGTTAGGGTTAGGGTAAGGGTTAGGGTTAGGGTTAGGGTTAGGATAAGGGTTAGGGTTAGGGTAAGGGTAAGTGCTAGGGTTAGTGTTAGGGTTAGGTTAAGGGTTAGGGTTAGGGTTAGGTTTAGGTGGTAGGTTAGGGTTAGGGTTACAGTTAGGGTTAGGTTTACGGTAAGGGTAAGGGTTAGGGTTAGGGTTAGGCTTAGGATTAGTTTTAGGGTTAGGGTTAGGGTAAGGGTAAGGGTTAGGGTTAGGGTTAGGGTTAGGGTAAGGGTAAGGGTTAGGGTTGGGGTTAGGGTTAGGTTTAGGGTTAGGGTAAGGTTAAGGGTAAGGGTAAGGGTAATGGTTAGAGTTAGGGTTAGGGTTAGGGTAAGGGTTAGTGTTTGGGTTAGGGTAAGTGTAAGGTTTAGGGTTAGAGTTAGGGTTAGGGTTAGGGTACGGGTAAGGGTAAGTGTTAGGGTTAGGGTTAGGTTTAGGGTAAGGGTAAGGTTTAGGGTTAAGGTTTGGGTTAGGGTTAGGTTTAGCGTTAGTGTAAGCATAAGGGTTAGGGTTAGGGTTAGGGTTAGGTTTAGGGTTAGGGTTAGGGTTACGGTTAGGGTAAGGATAAGGGTTAGGTTTAGGGTTAGGGTTAGGTTTAGGATAAGGATAAGGGTTAAGGTTAGGGTTAGGGTTAGGGTTGGGGTTAAGGTTAGGGTTAGGGTTAGGGTAAGGGTAAGGTTTAGGGTTATGGTTAGGGTAAGGGTTATTGTTAGGGTTAGGGTAAGTGTTAGGGTTATGATTAGGATTACGTTTAGGGTAGGATTATGTGTTCGGGTTAGGTTTAGGGTTAGGGTTAGGGTTAAAGTGAGGGCAAGGTTTAGGGTTAGGGTTAGGGTTAGGTTTAGGGTTAGGGTTAGGGTTAGGGTTTGTGTAAGGGTTAGGGTTAGGGTTAGGTTTAGGGTAATGGTAAGGGTTAGGATTAGGGTTAGGGTTAGGGTAAGTGTTAGTGTTAGGGTTAGGTTTAAAATAAGGGTAAGGATTAGGGTTAGGTTTAGGGTTAGGGTTAGAGGTTAGGGCTAGGGTTAGGGTTAGGGTGAGGTTAGGTTTAGGGTTAGGGTTAGGATAAGGGTAAGGGTTAGGGTTAGGTTTAGTGGTAGGTTTAGGGTTAGGGATAGGGTTAGGGTAAGGGCAAGGGTTAGGGTTAGGGTTAGGGTTAAGATTAGGTTTAGGATTAGGGTTAGGGTTAAGGTTAGGGTTAGGGTTAGGGTTAAGGTTAGGGTTAGGGTAAGGGTAAGGGTTAGGGTTAGGGTTAGGCTTAGGGTTTGGGTAAGTGTTGGGGTTAGGGTTAGAGTTAGGGTAAGTGTAAGGGTTAGGGTTAGGGTTAGGGTAAGTGTTAGAGTTAGGGTTAGGGTTAGGGTTAGGGTTTGGGTAAGGGTGAGGGTTAGGGTTAGGGTTAGGGTAAGAGTAAGGGTTAGGATTAGGGTTAGTGTTAGCTTTAGGGTTAGGGTAAGGTTAAGGGTAAGGGTAAGGGTAACTGTTAGAGTTAGGGTAGGGTTAGGGTAAGGGTTACCATTAGGGTTAGGGTAAGTGTAAGGTTTAGGGTTAGGGTTAGGGTACGGGTTAGGGTACGGGTTAGGGTAAGTGTTAGGGTTAGGGTTAGGTTTAGGGTAAGTGTAAGGGTTAGGGTTATGGTAAGTGTTAGGTTTCGGTTTAGGGTTAGGGTTAGGGTTAGGGTTAGGTTTAGCATTAGGGTAAGCGTAAGGGTTAGGGTTATGGTTAGGGTTAGGTTTAGGGTTAGGTTTAGGGTTAGGGTTAGGGTAAGGATAAGGTTTAGGGTTAGGGTTAGGGTTAGGGTAAGGGTAAGTGTTAGGGTTAGGGCTAGGGTTAAGTTTGGGGTTAGGGTGGGGTTTTGGGTAAGGGTAAGTGTTAGTGTTAGTGTTAGGTTTAGGATAAGGGTAAGAAATAGCGTTAGGTTAAGGGTTAGGGTTAGAGGTTAGGGCTAGGGTTAGGGTTAGGGTGACGTTACGTTTAGGGTTAGGGTTAGGATATGTGTAAGGGTTAGGGTTAGGTTTAGGGTTAGGGTTAGTGGTAGGTTTAGGGTTAGGGTTAGGGTTAGGGTAAGGGCAAGGCTTAGGGTTAGGTTTATGGTTAAGGTTAGGTTTAGGATTAGGGTTAGGGTTAGGGTTAAGGTTAGGTTTAGGGTAAGGGTTAGGGTTAGGGTTAGGGTAAGTTTTAGGGTGAGGGTTAGAGATTTGTTAGGGTTGGGGTAAGGGCAAGCGTTAGGGTTAGGGTTAAGGTTAGGGTTAATATTAGGGTTAGGGTTAGGGTTAGGGTTAGGGTTAAGGTTAGGGTTAGGGTTAGGGTTAGGGTTAGGGTTAGGGTAAGGTTTAGGGTTAGGTTAGGGTAAGGGTTAGGGTTAGGGGTAGGGTTAGGGTTAGGGTTAGGGTAGGGTTCAGGGTAAGGGTAAGTGTTAGTGTTAGGGTTAGGTTTAGGATAAGGGTAAGGATTAGGGATAGGTTTAGGGTTAGGCTTAGGTTTAGGGTTAGGGTTTGGGTTTGGATAGGGTTTAGGGTAAGGGTAATATGTTAGTGTTAGTGTTAGGTTTAGGATAAGGGTAAGGATTAGGGTTAGGTTTATGGTTATGGTTAGAGGTTAGGGTTAGGGTTAGGGGTAGGGATAGGGTGAGGGTTAGGTTTTGGTTAGGTTTAGGGTAAGGGTAAGTGTTAGGGTGAGGGTTAGGGTTAGGGTTAGTGTTAGGGTTAGGGTTAGGGTTAGGGTAAGGGCAAGGGTTAGGGTTAGGTTTAGGGTTAAGGTTAGGATTAAGGTTAGGGTTAGGGTTAAGGTTAGGGTTAGGGTTAGGGTAAGGGTTAGGGTTAGGGTTAGGGTTAGTTTAAGGGTTAGGGTTAGGGTTAGGGTAAGGGTAAGTGTTAGGGTTAGGGTAAGATATAGGGTTAGTTTTAGGGTTAGAATTTGGGTAAGGGTAAGGTTAGGGTTAGGGTTAGGGTTAACGTTAGGGTTAGGGTTAGTTTAAAGGTTAGGGTTAGGGTTAGGGTAAGGGTTTGGGTAAGGGTTAGGGTTATGGTTAGGGTTAGGGTAAGGGTAAGGGTTAGAGTTAGGGTTAGGGTTAGTGTTAGGGTAAGGGTATGTGTTCGGGTTAGGTTTAGGGTTAGGGTTAGGGTTAGGGTTAGTGTAAGAGTATGTGTTCGGGTTAGGTTTAGGGTTAGGGTTAGGGTTAAGGTAAGGGCAAGGTTTAGGGTTAGGGTTAGCGTTAGGTTTTGGTTTAGGGTTAGGGTTAGGGTTAGGGTTAGGGTTAGGTTTAGGGTAAGGATAAGGGTTAGGTTTAGGGTTAGGGTTAGGTTTAGGAGAAGGATAAGGGTTAGGATTAGGGTTAGGGTTAGGGTAAGGGTGAGGGTTAAGGTTAGGTTTAGGGTTAGTGTTAGGGTTAGGGTAAGGGTAAGGATTAGGTTTAAGGTGATGGTTAGGGTTAGGGATTGGGTTAGGGTTAGGGTTTGGGTAAGGATAAGGGTTAGGTTTAGGGTTAGGTTTAGGGTTAGGGTTAAGGGTAGGGTTAGGGTGAGGGTAAGTGTAAGGTTTAGGGTTAGGTTTAG
>JANJXV010001126.1:127500-130000 GCA_024803745.1 Megascapheus bottae
GGTAAGGGTGAGGGTTAGGGTTAGGGTTAGCTTTAGGGTTAGGGTAAGGTTAAGGGTAAGGGTAAGGGTAACGGTTAGAGTTAGGGTAGGGTTAGGTTAAGGGTTAGTGTTAGGGTTAGGGTAAGTAAGGTATAGGGTTACGGTTAGGTTTAGGGTATGGGTAAGGGTAAGGGTTAGGGTTAAGGTTAGTGTTAGGATTAGGTTTAGGGTTAGGGTTAGGGTTAGGGTTAGGGTAAGGGTAAGGGTTTGGATTAGGGTTAGGGTTAGGGTTAGGGTAAGTGTTAGTGTTAGGGTTAAGTTTAAAATAAGGGTAAGGATTAGGGTTAGGTTTAGGGTTAGTTTTAGAGTTTAGGGCTAGGGTTAGTGTTAGGGTACGGTTAGGTTTAGGGTTAGGGTTAGGATAAGGGTAAGGGTTAGGGTTAGGGTTAGTGGTAGGTTTAGGGTTAGGGTTAGGGTTAGGGTAAGGACAAGAGTTAGGGTTAGGTTAGGGTTAAGGTTAGGTTTAGGATTAGGGTTAGGGTTAGGGTTAAGGTTAGGGTTAGGGCAAGGGTTAGGGTTAGGGTTAGAGTAAGGGTTAGGGTTAGGGTTAGGGTAAGTGTTAGTGTTAGGTTTAGGGTTAGGGTTAGGGTTACGGTTACGGTTAGGTTTAGCGTTAGGGTAAGCATAAGGGTTAGGGTTAGGGTTAGGGTAAGTTTTAGGGTTAGGGTTAGGGTTAGGGTTAGGATAAGGGTTAGGGTTAGGGTTAGGGTTCGGGTTAGGTTTAGAATAAGGATAAGGGTTAAGGTTAGGGTTAGGGTTAGTTTAAGGGTGAGGGTTAGGGTTAGATTTAGGGTTAGGGTTAGGGTAAGGGTAAGGATAAGTGTTATGTTTAGGGTTATGTATAGGATTAGGGTTAAGGTTAGGGTTAGCGCGAGGGTAAGGGTAAGGTTTAGGTTTAGGGTTAGGGTAAGTGGTATGTTTAGGGTTAGGGTTAGGGTTAGGGTAAGGGCAAGGGTTAGGGTTAGGGTTAGGGTTAAGCTTAGGTTTAGGATTAGGGTTAGAGATTTGTTAGGGTTAGGGTAAGGCAAGCTTTAGGGTTAGGCTTAGGCTTAGCGTAAGGGTTAGGGTTAGGTTAGCGTAAGGGTTAGGATTAGGGTAAGGGTTAGGGTTAGGGATAGGGTAAGGGTAAGGGTTAGGGTTAGGGTTAGGGTTAGGTTTAGGGTTGGGGTTAAGGATAGGGTTCGGGATAGGGTACATTTAAGGATTAGGGTTAGGGTTAGGATTAGGGTTATGCTTAGCGTTAGGGTTAGGGTTAGGCTAAGGTTATTTGTTAGGGTTAGGTTTACGGTTAGGGTCAGGGTTAGGGTTAGGGTAAGTTTTAGGGTTAGGGTTAGGGTTATGTTTAGGGTTAGGGTAAGGCTAAAGTTTAGGGTTAAAGTTATGGTCAGGGTTAGGTTTAGGGTTAGGGTTAGGGTAAGGGTAAGAGTTAGAGTTAGGTTTAGTGTTAGGGTAAGGGTAAGGGTTAGGTTTAGGGTTAGGGGTAAGTTTAGGGTTAGGGTTAGGGTAAGGGTTACGGATAGGGTTAAGTTTAGGGTTAGGGGAAGGGTTAGGGTTAGGTTTAGAGTTAGGGTTAAGGTTAGGGTTAGGGTCAGTGTTAGGGTAAGGGTTAGGGTTAGGGTTAGGGTTAGGGTTAGGGTAAGTGTTAGGGTTAGAGTTAGGGTTAGGGTTTGGGTAAGGGTTAGGGTTAGGTTTATGGTTAGGGTAAGGGTAAGGGTTAGGTTTAGGGTTAGGGTTAGCTTTAGGGTTAGGGTAAGGTTAAGGGTAAGGGTAAGGGTAATGGTTAGAGTTAGGGTAGGGTTAGGGTAAGGGTTAGTGTTAGGGTTAGGTTAAGTGTAAGGTTTAGAGTTAGGGTTAGGGTTAGGGTGAGGGTACGGGTAAGGGTAAGTGTTAGGGTTAGGGTTAGGTTTAGAGTAAGTGTAAGGGTTAGGGTTAAGGTTAGGGTTAGGTTTAGGGTTAGGGTTAGGGTTAGGGTTAGTGTTAGGTTTAGCGTTAGGGTAAGTGTAAGGGTTAGGGTAAGGATAAGGGTTAGGGTTAGGGTTAGGGTTACGTTTAGGATAAGGATAAGGGTTAAGGTTAGTGTTAGGGTTAGGGTAAGGGTGAGGGTTAGGGTTAGATTTAGGGTTAGGGTTAGGGTAAGGGTAAGGGTTAGGTTTAGGGTGATGGTTAGGATTAGGGATTGGGTTAGGGTTAGGGTTTGGGTAAAGATAAGGGTTAGGTTTAGGGTTAGGGTTTACCTTAGGGTTAGGGTGAGGGTAAGGGTAAGGTTTAGGGTTAGGTTTAGGGTTAGGGTTAGGGTTAGGGTAAGGTTTAGGTTAGGGTTAGGGTTAAGGTTAGGGTAAGGGTAAGTGTTAGGGTTAGGATTAGGTTTAGGGTTGGGTTAAGGTTAGTGTTAGGGTTAGGGTAAGGGTAAGGTTATGGTTATGGTTAGGGTTAGGGTAAGAGTATGTGTTCGGGTTTGGTT
>JANJXV010001126.1:135000-142500 GCA_024803745.1 Megascapheus bottae
GGTTAGGGTTAGGGTTAGTTTTAGGACAATGGTAAGGATTAGGGTTAGGTTTAGGGTTAGGGTTAGGGTAAGGGTAAGGGTTAGGGTTAGGGTTAGTGTTAGGGTTAGTGTTAGGTTTAGGGTTAGGTTAGGATAAGGCAAGGGTTAGCATTAGTGTTAGGGTTCAGGTTCGGGTTAAGGTTAGTGTTAGGGTTAAGGTTAGGGTTAGAGTTAGGGTTAGGGTTAGGGTAAGGGTTAGAGTTAGGGTTAGGTTTAGGGGTTAGGCTTAGGGTTAGGGTTAGGGTAATTGTTGGGGTTAGGGTTAGGGTTAGTTTAAGGGTTAGGGTTAGGGTCAGGGTTAGGGTAAGAGTAAGTGTTAGGGTTATGGTTAGGGTAAGGGTTAGGGTTAGGGTTTCGGTTAGGCTTAGTGTTAGGGTAAGGGTTAGGGTTAGGGTTAGGGTTAAGGTAAGGATAAGGTTTAGGGTTAGAATTCGGGTTAGGGTTAGGGTAAGGGTAAGGTTTCGGGTTAGGGTTAGGTTTAGGGTAAGGGTAAGGGTAAGGGTTAGGGTAAGGGTAAGGGTTAGGGTTAGGGTGAGGGTTAGGTTTAGGGTTAGGGGTTAGGCTTCAGGTTAGGGTTATGGTTAGGACAAGGGTTAGGGTTAGGGCTAGGATAAGGTTTAGGTTTAGGTTTCGGGTTCGGGTTAGGGTTAGGGTTAGGATTAGGTTAATGGTAAGTGTTAGGTTTAGGTTTAGGGTTAGGGTAAGTGTAAGGGTTAGTGTTTGGGTTAAGGTTAGGTTTAGGGTTAGGGTTAGGGTTAGGGTTAGGGATAGTATAAGGTTAAGTGTTAGGGTTAGGGTTAGGTTAAGGGATAGGTGTTTTGGTTAGGGTTAGGGTTAGGGTTAGGTTAGGGTAAGGGTTAGGGTTTTGGTTAGGGTTAGGTTTAGGATAAGGGTAAGGGTTAGAGTTAGGTTTAGGGTTAGGGTGAGTGTTAGGGTTAGGGTTAGGGGTTAGGGTTCGGGTTAGGGTTAGTGTAAGGGTTAGAGTTAGGGCAAGTGTTAGGGTTAGGGTTTGGGTAAGGGTTAGGGTTAGGGTAAGGGTAAGTGTTAGGGTTAGGGTTAGGGTTAGGGTAAGTGTTAGGCTTAGGGTTAGGGTTATAATTAGGGTTAGGGTAAGGTTTAGGGTTAGGGTTAGGGGTAGGGTAAGGGTAAATGTTAGGGTTAGGGTTAGGGTTAGTGTTAGGGTAAGTGTTAGGGTAAGGGTTAGGGTTAGGGGTTAGGGTTAGGTTTAGGTTTAGGGTTATGTTTAGGGTTAGGGTTAGGGTTAGGGTTAGGGTTAGGTGTAGCGTTAGGGTAAGTGTAAGAGTTAGAGTTAGGTTTAGGGTTAGGGTTAGGGTTAGAGTTATGGTTAGGGTTAGGGTAAGGATAAGGGTTAGGGATAGGTTTAGGTTTAGGGTAAGGGTTAGGATTAAGTTTAGGGTTAGGGTTAGGGTTAGGGTGAGGGTTAGGGTAAGGGTGAGGGTTAGGGTTATGTTTAGGGTTAGGGTTAGGGTAAGGGTAAGGGTTAGGTTTAGGGTTATGTTTAGGGTTAGGGATTGGGTTAGGGTTAGGGTTTGGGTAAGGATAAGGGTTAGGGTTAGGGTTAGGTTTAGGGTTAGGGTTAAGGTTAGGGGTAGGATTAGGTTTAGCGTTGGGGTTAAAGTTAGGGTTCGGTTTAGGGTAATGTAAGGGTTGTGGTTAGTGTTAGGGTTAGGGTAAGGGTTAGGTTTAGGTTTAGGGTTAGGGTAAGGGTAAGGGGTAGGGTTAGGCTTAGGGTAAGTGTTAGGGTTAGGGTTAGGGTTAAGGTATGGTTTATGCTAAGAGTAAGTGTTAGTGTTAGGATTAGGTTTAGGATAAGGGTATGGATTAGGGTTAGGTTTAGGGTTAGGGTTAGAGGCTAGTGTTAGGGTTAGGGTTAGGGTGAGGTTAGGTTTAGGGTTAGTGTTAGGATAAGGGTAAGGGTTAGGGTTAGGTTTAGTGTTAGGGTTAGTGTTAGGGTAAGGGCAAGGTTTAGGGTAAGGGTTAGGGTTAGGGTTAAGCTTAGAGTTAGGATTAGGGTTAGGGTTAGGGTTAAGGTTAGGGTTAGGGTAAGAATTAGGGTTAGGGTTAGGGTAAGGGTTAGGGTTAGGGTTAATGTTAGGGTTAGGATTAGGGTTAGGTTTAGGGTTAAGGGTAGGGTTAGGGTAAGGGTTAGGGTTAGGGTTAGTGCAAGGGTTAAGGTTAGGATTAGGGTAAGTGTTAGGGTTAGGTTTAGGGTAAGGGTTAGTTTTAGGGTTAGAGTTAGGGTTAGGGTTAGGGTAAGGGCAAGGGTTATGGTTAGGGTTAAGGTTAGGGTTAGGGTTAGGGTTAGTGTTAGAGTTAGGGTAAGGGTTAGGGTTAGGGTTAGGGTTAGGGTTAAGGTTAGGGTTAGGGTTAGGGTTAGGGTTAGGATTAGGTTAATGGTAAGTGTTAGGTTTAGGTTTAGGGTTAGGGTAAGTGTAAGGGTTAGTGTTTGGGTTAAGGTTAGGTTTAGGGTTAGGGTTAGGGTTAGGGATAGTATAAGTTTAAGTGTTAGGGTTAGGGTTAGGTTAAGGGATAGGTGTTTTGGTTAGGGTTAGGGTTAGGGTTAGGTTAGGGTAAGGGTTAGGGTTTTGGTTAGGGTTAGGGTTAGGATAAGGGTAAGGTTTAGAGTTAGGTTTAGGGTTAGGGTGAGTGTTAGGGTTAGGGTTACGGGTTAGGGTTCGGGTTAGGGTTAGTGTAAGGGTTAGGGTTACGGTAAGTGTTAGGGTTAGGGTTTGGGTAAGGGTTAGGGTTAGGGTAAGGGTAAGTGTTAGGGTTAGGGTTATGGTTAGGGTTAGGTTACGTTAAGGGTAAGAATTTGGGTTAGGGTTAGGGTTAGGGTTAGCCTTAGGGTTTGGTTTGGGGTTAGGGATAGGGTATGGTAAGTCTTAGGGTTATGGTTAGGTTTAATGTTGGGGTTAGGGTAAGGGAAGGGTTAGGGTTAGTGTTAGGGTTAGGGGTTAGGGTTTTGGTTAGGGTTAGGGTTAGAGTAAGGGTTAGGGTTAGGGGTAGGGTTAGGGTAAGGGTTAGGGTTAGGGTTAGGGTGAGGGTGAAGGTTAGGGTTAGGTTTAGGGTAATGGTAAGGGTTAGGTTTAGGATAGGGTTAGAGTTAGGTTTAGGGTTAGGTTAAGGGTAAGGTTTAGGGTTAGGGTTAGGGTTAGGGTTAGATTAAGGGTTAGGATTAGGGTTAGGGTTAGAGTTAGATTTAGGGTTGGTTAAGGGTAAGGGTTAGGGTTAGGGTTAGGGTTAGGTTAAGGTTTAGGCTTAGGGGTTAGGGTTAAGGTTAGGTTTAGGGTAAGGGTTTTGGTCAGGGTTAGGGTTAGGGTAAGGGTTATGGTTAGGGTTAGAGTAAGTGTTAGGCTTAGGGTTAGGGTTATAGTTAGGGTTAGGGTAAGGTTTAGGGTTAGGGTTAGGGTTAGGGTAAGGGTAAATGTTAGGGTTAGGGTAAGGGTTAGGGTTAGGGTTAGGTTTAGGGTTAGGGTTATGTTTAGGGTTAGGGTAAGGGTAAGGGTAAGGGTTAGGGTTAGAGTTCGGGTTAGGGTAAGTGTTAGGGTTAGGGTTAGGGTTAGGGTTAGGGAAAGGGTTAGGGTTAGGGTTAGGGTTAGGGTAAGGGTAAGGGTTAGGGTTAGGTTTAGGGTTAGGGTTATGTTTAGGGTTAGGGTAAGGGTAAGGGTAAGGGTAAGGTTTACAGTTAGGGTTAGGGTTAGGGTAAGGGTTAGTGTTAGGGTTAGGTTAAGGGTAAGGTTTAGGGTTAGGGTTAGGGTTATGGGTAGGTTAAGGTTAAGGGTAAGTGTTAGGGTTAGGGTTAGGTTTAGGGTAAGGGTAAGGGTTAGGGTTAAGTTTAGGGTTAGGGTAAGGTTTAGGGTTAGGGTTAGGGTTAGGGTTAGGTGTAGCATTAGGGTAAGTGTAAGAGTTAGATTTAGGTTTAGGGTTAGGGTTAGGGTTAGAGTTAGTGTTAGGGTTAGGGTAAGGATAAGGGTTAGGGTTAGGGTTAGGTTTATAGTAAGGATTAGGATTAAGTTTGGTTAGGGTTAGGGTTAGGGTTAGGGTAAGGGTGAGGGTTAGGGTTAGGTTTAGGGTTAGGGTTAATGTAAGGGTAAGGGTTAGGTTTAGGGTTATGTTTAGGGTTAGGGATTGGGTTAGGGTTAGGTTTTGGGTAAGGATAAGGGTTAGGGTTAGGGTTAGGTTTAGGGTTAGGGTTAAGGTTAGGGTTAGGATTAGGTTTAGCGTTGGGGTTAAAGTTAGGGTTCGGTTTAGGGTAATTGTAAGGGTTGTGGTTAGTGTTAGGGTTAGGGTAAGGGCTAGGGTTAGCTTTAGGGTTAGGGTTAGGGTTAGGGTAAGAGGTATGTGTTCGGGTTAGTGTTAGGGTTAGGTTTAGGTTAGGTTTAGGGTTAGGGTAAGCGTAAGGGTAAGGGTAAGGTTTAGGGTTAAGGTAAGGGTAAGTTTTAGGTTTGGGGTTAGGGTTAGGTTTCGGGTTAGTTATAGGGTTAGGGTTAGGATAAGCGTAAGGGTTAGGGTTAGGTTTAGGTTTAGGGTTAGGTTTAGGGTTAGGCTAAGGGTAAGGGTTAGGGTTAGGGTTAGGGTAAGGGTTAGGGTTACGGTTAGGGTAGGGTTTAGGGTAAGGGTAAGTGTTAGGGTTAGGGTTAGGGTAGGTTTTAGGGTAAGGGTAAGTGTTAGGGTTAGGGTTCGGTTTAGGTTTAGGGTTAGGGTTAGGGTTAGGGTTAGGGTAAGGTTATGTGTTAGGGTTAGGTTTAGGGTTTGGGTTAGGGTTAGGATTAGGGTAAGTGTTAGGGTTAGGGTTAGGGTTACAGTTAGGGTTAGGGTAAGTGTAAGGGTTAGGGTTAAAGTTAGGGTCAGGGTTAGGGTTAGGGTTAGGGTTACGGTAAGGGTAAGGGTTAGGGTTAGGTTTAGAGGTAGGGTTAGGGTTAGGATTAGGCTAAGTGTTAGGGTTAGGTTTAGGGTTACAGTTAGGGTTAGGGTAAGGGTAAGGGTTTGGTTTAAAGTTAGGGTCAGGGTTAGGGTTAGGGTTAGGGTTAGGGTAAGGGTAAGGGTTAGGGTTAGGTTTATGGTTAGGGTAAGGGTAAGGGTTAGGTTTAGGGTTAGGGTTAGGTTTAGGGTTAGGGTTAGGGTAAGGATAAATGTTAGAGTTAAGGTTAGGGTTAGGATTAGGGTAAGGGTTAGGGTTAGGGTTAGGTTAAGTGTTAGGGTTAGGGTTAGGGTTAGGTTTAGGTTTGGGGTTAAGGTTAGGGTTAGGGTTAGGCTAAGGGTAAGGGTTAGGTTAGGTTTAGGGTTAGGGTTAAGGTTAGGGTTAGGTTTAGGCTTAGGGTTAGGATTAGGGTTATGGTTAGGGTAAGGGTTAGGTTTAGGGTTAGGGTTAGGCTTAGTGTTAGGGTAAGCGTAAGAGCCAGGGTTAGGTTTAGGGTTAAGTTTGAGGTTAGGGTTAGGTTTAGGGTTTGGTTTAGGGTTAGGATTAGGGTTAGGGTTAGGGTAAGGGTTAGTGTTAGGGTTAGAGTTAGGCTTAGGCTTAGTGTTAGAGTAAGGGTAAGGGTTAGGGTTAGGGTTAGGGTTAGGTTTAAGTTTGAGGTTTGGGTTAGGGTTAGGGTTAGGGTAAGGGTTAGGGTTAGGGTTAGGGTAAGTTTTATGGTTAGGGTTAGAGTTAGGGTTAGGGTTAGGGCAAGGGCAAGGGTTAGGGTTAGGGTTAAGGTTATGGTTAGGGTTAGGGTTAGGTTTAGGGTTAGGGTTAGGATTAGGGTTAGGGTAAGGGTAAGGGTTAAGGTTAGGGTTAGGGTTAGGTTTAGGGTTAGGGTTAGGATTAGGGTTAGAGTAAGGGTAAGGGTTAGGGTTAGGGTTAGGGTTAGGTTTAGGGTTAGGGTAAGGGTAAGGGTTATGGTTAGGGTTATTGTTAGGGTAAGGGTTAGGGTTAGGGTTAGGGTAGGGTTTAGGGTAAGGGCAAGGGTTAGTGTTAGGGTTAGGTTTAGATTAAGGGTAAGTATTAGGGTCAGGTTTAGGGTTAGGGTTAGAGGTTAGGTTTAGGGTTAGGGTGAGGGTTAGGTTTAGCGTTAGGGTTTGGGTATGGGTAAGGTTTAGGGTTAGGTTTAGGATTAGGGTTAGTGTTAGGTTTAGGGTTAGGGTTAGGGTAAGGGCGAGGGTTAGCGTTAGGGTTAGGGTTATGTTTAGGGTTAGGGTTAGTGTTAGGGTTAAGATTAGGATGAGGGTTAGGGTAAGGGTTAGGGTAAGGGTTAGGGTTAGGGTAGGGGTTAGGGTTAGGTTTAGGGGTTAGGGTTAGGGTTAGGGTTAGTGTAATTTTTAGGGTTAGGGGTAGGGTTAGGGTTAAGATTAGGATGAGGGTTAGGGTAAGGGTTAGGGTAAGGGTTAGGGTTAGGTTAGTGGTTAGGATTAGGGTTAGGGGTTAGGCTTAGGGTTAGGGTTAGTGTAAGTTTTAGGGTTAGGGATAGGGTTAATTTAAGGTTTAGGGTTAGGGTTAGGGTAAGGGTAAGTGTTATGGTTAGGGTAAGAGTAAGGGTTAGGTTTAGGGTTAGAGTTAGGGTTAGGGTAAGGATAAGGGTTAGGGTTAGGATTAGGGTTAGGGTTAGGGTAATGGTTAGGGTTAGGATTAGGGTTAGGTTTAGGGTTAGGGATAGGGTAAGGGTAAGAGTTAGGGTTAAGGTTATGGTTAGGTTTTCGGGTTGGGGTTATGGTTAGGTTTAGGGTTAGGGTACGTTTAATGATTAGGGTTAGGGTTAGAGTTAGGGTTATGCTTAGGGTTAGGGTTAGGGTTAGGATTAGGGTTAGGTTTAGGGTTAGCGTTAGGGTTAGGTTTAGGGTAATGTTATGTGTTAGGGTTAGCGTTTGGGTAAGGGTTAGGGTTAGGGTAAGTGTTAGGGTTAGGTTTAGGGTTACGGTTAGGGTTAGGATAAGGGTAAGGGTTAGGGTTAAAGTTAGGTTCAGGGTTAGGATTAGATTTAGGGTTAGGGTAAGGGTAAGGGTTAGGTTATGGTTAGGGTTAGGTTAGGGTTAGGGTTGGGGTAAGGATAAATGTTAGAGTTAAGGTTTGGGTGAGGGTAAGGGTAAGGGTTATGGTTAATATTAGGGTTAGGGTTAGGGTAAGGGTGAGGGTTAGGGTTAGGGTTAGGGTAAGGGTTAGGGTTAGAGTTAAGGTTAGGTTTAGTATTGGGGTTAAGGTTAGGGTTAGGGTTAGCGTAAGTGTAAGGGTTAGGTTAGGGTTAGGGTTAAGTTTAGGCTTAGGGTTAGGTTTAGGGTTAGGATTAGGGTTAGGGTTAGGGTTAAGGTTAGGCTTAGGCTTAGTGTTAGGGAAACGGTAGGGGTTAGAATTAGGGTTAGGTTTAAGGTTGAGGTTAGGGTTAGGGTTAGGATTAGGTTTAGGGTTCGGATTAGGGTTAGAGTTAGGGTAAGGTTTAGGGTTAGGGTTAGGGCTGGTTTAGGCTT
>JANJXV010001126.1:147500-152500 GCA_024803745.1 Megascapheus bottae
TTAGTGTTAGGTTTAGGGTTAGGGTTAGGGTAAGGGCAAGGGTTAGGGTTAGGGTTAGGGTTAGGGTTAGGGTAAGGTTTAGGGTTAGGTTTAGGTTAGGGTTAGAGTTAGGTTTAGGGTTAGGGTTAGGTTAAGGGTTAGGGTTAGGGTTAGGGTTAGATTTAGATTTAGGTTTGGTTAAGGGTAAGGGTTAGGTTTAGGGTTAGGGTTAGGGTTAGGGTTAGGGTAAGGGTTAGGGTGAGGATTGGGGTTAGGTTTAGGGTTAGGGTTAGGGTAAGGTTTAGGGTTAGGGTTAGGGTTAGCATTAAGTTTAGGGTAAGGGTTAGGGTTAGGGTTAGGGTAAGGGTTAGGGTTAGGCTTATGCTTAGGGTTAGGGTTAAGGTTAGGTTTAGGGTTAGGGTTAGGTAAGGGTAAGGGTAAGGTTCAGGGTTATGGTTTGAGTTAGGATTAGGAAAAGAGTAAGGGTTAGGGTTAGGGTTAGGGTTAGGGTGAGGATTAGGGTTAGGGTTAGTGTTAGGGTAAGGGTTAGGTGTAGGGTTAGGGTTAGGGTTAGCATTAAGGTTAGGGTTAGGGTTAGGGTAAGGGTAAGGGTTACTGTTAGGGTTCGGGTAAGGGTAAGGGTTAGGGTTAGGGTTATGTTAAGGGTTAGGGTTAGGGGTTAGGGTTAGGGTTAGGGTTTGGGTAAGTGTTAGGGTTAGGTTTAGGGTTAGGTTAAGTGTTAGGCTTAGGGTTAGGGTTTGGGTTAGGGTTACGGTAAAGGTTAGGGTTAGGGTTAGGGTTAGGGTTAGAGTAAGGGTAAGTGTTAGGGTTTGGGTTAGGGTTAGAGTTAGGGTTAGGGTAAGTGTTAGGGTAAGGGTTAGGGTTAGGCTTAGGTTTAGGGTTGGGGTTAAGTTTAGGGTTAGGGTGAGGATAAGGGTAAGGGTTAGGGTTAGGGTTAGAGTTAGGGAAAGTGTTAGGGTTATTTTTAGGGTTAGGGTTAGGGTAAGGGTTAGGGTTAAGGTTGGTGTTAGGGTTAGGTTTAGGGTTAGGTTTAGGGTTAGAGGAAGGGTAAGGGTTAGGGTTAGGTTTATGTTTAGGTTTAGTTTAAGGGAAAGGGTAAGGGTGAGGTTTAGGGGTACGGTTAGGTTTAGGGTTAGGGTTATGGTTAGGGTTAGGGTAAGGATAAGGGTTAGGGTTAGTGTTAGGGTTAGGGTAAGGGTAAGGGTTAGGGTTAGGGTAAGGGTTAGGGTTAAGGTTAGGGTTAGGGTTAGGTTTAGGGTTAGGGTAAGGGTAAGGTTTAGGGTTAGGTTTAGGGTTAGGTTTAGGTTAAAGGTAAGGTTAGGTTTAGGGTTAGGGTTAGAGTTAGGGACAGGGTTAGGGTTAGGGTTTGGGTAAGGATAAGGGATACGTTTGGGGCTATTGTTAAGGTTAGGGTAAGGGTGAGGGTAAGGGTAAGGGTTAGGGTTAGGTTTAAGGTTTGGGTTAGGGTAAGGGTTAGGGTTATTTTTAGTTTAAGGGTAAGGGTTAGGGTTAGGTTTAGGGTTAGGTTTAGGGTTAGGGTTAGGGATAGGGTAAGGGTAAAGGTTATGGTTATGGTTATGGTTAGGGTTAGGTTTAGGGTTAGGGTTAGGGTAAGAGTTAGGGTTAGGGTTAGAATTAGGGTTAGGGTTAGGCTAAGGGTAAGTGTTAGGGTAGTGTTAGGGTTAAGGTTAGGGTTAGGGTAAGGGTTAGGGTTAGGGTTAGGGTTAGGGTTAGGGGTTAAGGTTAGGCTTAGGTTTATGTTTAGGGTTAGGTTTAGGGTAAGGTTAAGGGTTAGGTTTAGGGTTAGTGTTAAGTTTAGTGTTAGGGTTAGGGTCAGGGTTAGGGAAAGCGTCAGGGTTAGAGTAAGGGTTACGGTTAGCATTAAGTTCACGGTTAGGGTTAGGGTTAGAGTTAGTGGAAGAGTTAATGTTAGGCTTATGGTTAGGGTTAGAGTTAAGGTAGGGTTAGGGTTAGGGTTGGGGTTAGGGTAAGGGTTAGGGTAAGTGTTAGTGTTAGGGTTAGGGTTAGATTTATGGTTAGGGTAAGGTTAAGGGTTAGGGTTAGGGTTAGGGTTAGTGTTAGGTTTTGGGTTAGGGTTAGGGAAAGGGCAAGGGTTAGGGTTAGGGTTAGGGTTAGGGTTAGGGTAAGGGTTAGGGGAAGGATTGGGGTTAGGGTTAGGGTTAGGGTTAGGGTAAGGTTTAGGGTTAGGGTTAGGGTTACCATTAAGTTTAGGGTAAGGGTTAGGGTTAGTGTTAGGGTAAGGGTAAGGGTTAGGTTTAGGGTTAGGTTTAGGCTTAGGGTTACGGTAAGGGTTAGGGTTAAGGTAAGTGTTAGGTTTAGGGTTACGTTAGGGTTAGGGTTAGGGTTAGGTTTAGGGTTAGGATTAGGGTTAGGGTTAGGGTTAGGGGTTAGGGTTAGGATTAGGGGTAGGGTTAGTGTTAGGGTAAGGTTAGGGTTAGGTTTTGGGTAAGAGTAAGGTTTAGGGTTATGATTAGGGTTAGGTTTGGTGTTAGGGTTAGGGTAAGGGTTAGAGTTAGGGTTAGAATTAGGGTTAGGGTTAGGCTAAGGGTAGTGTTAGGGTTAAGGTTAGGGTTAGGGTAAGGGTTAGGGTTAGGGTTAGGGTTAGGATAAGGGTTAGGGTTAGGGTAAGGGTAAGTGCTAGGGTTAGTGTTAGGGTTAGGTTAAGGGTTAGGGTTAGGGTTAGGTTTAGGTGGTAGGTTAGGGTTAGGGTTACAGTTAGGGTTAGGTTTACGGTAAGGGTAAGGGTTAGGGTTAGGGTTAGGCTTAGGATTAGTTTTAGGGTTAGGGTTAGGGTAAGGGTAAGGGTTAGGGTTAGGGTTAGGGTTAGGGTAAGGGTAAGGGTTAGGGTTGGGGTTAGGGTTAGGTTTAGGGTTAGGGTAAGGTTAAGGGTAAGGGTAAGGGTAATGGTTAGAGTTAGGGTTAGGGTTAGGGTAAGGGTTAGTGTTTGGGTTAGGGTAAGTGTAAGGTTTAGGGTTAGAGTTAGGGTTAGGGTTAGGGTACGGGTAAGGGTAAGTGTTAGGGTTAGGGTTAGGTTTAGGGTAAGGGTAAGGTTTAGGGTTAAGGTTTGGGTTAGGGTTAGGTTTAGCGTTAGTGTAAGCATAAGGGTTAGGGTTAGGGTTAGGGTTAGGTTTAGGGTTAGGGTTAGGGTTACGGTTAGGGTAAGGATAAGGGTTAGGTTTAGGGTTAGGGTTAGGTTTAGGATAAGGATAAGGGTTAAGGTTAGGGTTAGGGTTAGGGTAAGGGTGTGGGTTAGGGTTTGGTTTAGGGTTAGGGTTAGAGTTAGGGTAAGGGTAAGGGTTAGGTTTAGGGTGATGTTTAGGGTTAGGGATTGGGTTAGGGTTAGGGTTTGAGTAAGGATAAGGGTTAGGTTTAGGGTTAGGTTTAGGTTTAGGGTTAAGGTTAGGGTTAGGGTGAGGGTAAGTGTAAGTTTTAGGGTTAGGTTTAGGGTTACGGTTAGGGTTAGGGTAAGGTTTAGGGTTAGGGTTAGGGTTAGGGTTAGGGTAAGGGTAAGTGTTAGGGTTAGGATTAGGTTTAGGGTTGGGGTTAAGGTTAGGGTTAGGGTTAGGGTAAGGGTAAGGTTTAGGGTTATGGTTAGGGTAAGGGTTATTGTTAGGGTTAGGGTAAGTGTTAGGGTTATGATTAGGATTACGTTTAGGGTAAGATTATGTGTTCGGGTTAGGTTTAGGGTTAGGGTTAGGGTTAAAGTGAGGGCAAGGTTTAGGGTTAGGGTTAGGGTTAGGTTTAGGGTTAGGGTTAGGGTTAGGGTTTGTGTAAGGGTTAGGGTTAGGGTTAGGTTTAGGGTAATGGTAAGGGTTAGGATTAGGGTTAGGGTTAGGGTAAGTGTTAGTGTTAGGGTTAGGTTTAAAATAAGGGTAAGGATTAGGGTTAGGTTTAGGGTTAGGGTTAGAGGTTAGGGCTAGGGTTAGGGTTAGGGTGAGGTTAGGTTTAGGGTTAGGGTTAGGATAAGGGTAAGGGTTAGGGTTAGGTTTAGTGGTAGGTTTAGGGTTAGGGATAGGGTTAGGGTAAGGTCAAGGGTTAGGGTTAGGGTTAGGGTTAAGATTAGGTTTAGGATTAGGGTTAGGGTTAAGGTTAGGGTTAGGGTTAGGGTTAAGGTTAGGGTTAGGGTAAGGGTAAGGGTTAGGGTTAGGGTTAGGCTTAGGGTTTGGGTAAGTGTTGGGGTTAGGGTTAGAGTTAGGGTAAGTGTAAGGGTTAGGGTTAGGGTTAGGGTAAGTGTTAGAGTTAGGGTTAGGGTTAGGGTTAGGGTTTGGGTAAGGGTGAGGGTTAGGGTTAGGGTTAGGGTAAGAGTAAGGGTTAGGATTAGGGTTAGTGTTAGCTTTAGGGTTAGGGTAAGGTTAAGGGTAAGGGTAAGGGTAACTGTTAGAGTTAGGGTAGGGTTAGGGTAAGGGTTACCATTAGGGTTAGGGTAAGTGTAAGGTTTAGGGTTAGGGTTAGGGTTAGGGTTAGGGTACGGGTTAGGGTAAGTGTTAGGGTTAGGGTTAGGTTTAGGGTAAGTGTAAGGGTTAGGGTTATGGTAAGTGTTAGGTTTCGGTTTAGGGTTAGGGTTAGGGTTAGGGTTAGGTTTAGCATTAGGGTAAGCGTAAGGGTTAGGGTTATGGTTAGGGTTAGGTTTAGGGTTAGGTTTAGGGTTAGGGTTAGGGTAAGGATAAGGTTTAGGGTTAGGGTTAGGGTTAGGGTAAGGGTAAGTGTTAGGGTTAGGGCTAGGGTTAAGTTTGGGGTTAGGGTGGGGTTTTGGGTAAGGGTAAGTGTTAGTGTTAGTGTTAGGTTTAGGATAAGGGTAAGAAATAGCGTTAGGTTAAGGGTTAGGGTTAGAGGTTAGGGCTAGGGTTAGGGTTAGGGTGACGTTACGTTTAGGGTTAGGGTTAGGATATGTGTAAGGGTTAGGGTTAGGTTTAGGGTTAGGGTTAGTGGTAGGTTTAGGGTTAGGGTTAGGGTTAGGGTAAGGGCAAGGCTTAGGGTTA
>JANJXV010001126.1:165000-170000 GCA_024803745.1 Megascapheus bottae
AGGGTTAGGGTTAGGGTTTAGGGTTCGGGTTAGGGTTAGTGTAAGGGTTAGAGTTAGGGCAAGTGTTAGGGTTAGGGTTTGGGTAAGGGTTAGGGTTAGGGTAAGGGTAAGTGTTAGGGTTAGGGTTAGGGTTAGGGTAAGTGTTAGGCTTAGGGTTAGGGTTATAATTAGGGTTAGGGTAAGGTTTAGGGTTAGGGTTAGGGGTAGGGTAAGGGTAAATGTTAGGGTTAGGGTTAGGGTTAGTGTTAGGGTAAGTGTTAGGGTAAGGGTTAGGGTTAGGGGTTAGGGTTAGGTTTAGGTTTAGGGTTATGTTTAGGGTTAGGGTTAGGGTTAGGGTTAGGGTTAGGTGTAGCGTTAGGGTAAGTGTAAGAGTTAGAGTTAGGTTTAGGGTTAGGGTTAGGGTTAGAGTTATGGTTAGGGTTAGGGTAAGGATAAGGGTTAGGGATAGGTTTAGGTTTAGGGTAAGGGTTAGGATTAAGTTTAGGGTTAGGGTTAGGGTTAGGGTGAGGGTTAGGGTAAGGGTGAGGGTTAGGGTTATGTTTAGGGTTAGGGTTAGGGTAAGGGTAAGGGTTAGGTTTAGGGTTATGTTTAGGGTTAGGGATTGGGTTAGGGTTAGGGTTTGGGTAAGGATAAGGGTTAGGGTTAGGGTTAGGTTTAGGGTTAGGGTTAAGGTTAGGGGTAGGATTAGGTTTAGCGTTGGGGTTAAAGTTAGGGTTCGGTTTAGGGTAATGTAAGGGTTGTGGTTAGTGTTAGGGTTAGGGTAAGGGTTAGGTTTAGGTTTAGGGTTAGGGTAAGGGTAAGGGGTAGGGTTAGGCTTAGGGTAAGTGTTAGGGTTAGGGTTAGGGTTAAGGTATGGTTTATGCTAAGAGTAAGTGTTAGTGTTAGGATTAGGTTTAGGATAAGGGTATGGATTAGGGTTAGGTTTAGGGTTAGGGTTAGAGGCTAGTGTTAGGGTTAGGGTTAGGGTGAGGTTAGGTTTAGGGTTAGTGTTAGGATAAGGGTAAGGGTTTGGGTTAGGTTTAGTGTTAGGGTTAGTGTTAGGGTAAGGGCAAGGTTTAGGGTAAGGGTTAGGGTTAGGGTTAAGCTTAGAGTTAGGATTAGGGTTAGGGTTAGGGTTAAGGTTAGGGTTAGGGTAAGAATTAGGGTTAGGGTTAGGGTAAGGGTTAGGGTTAGGGTTAATGTTAGGGTTAGGATTAGGGTTAGGTTTAGGGTTAAGGGTAGGGTTAGGGTAAGGGTTAGGGTTAGGGTTAGTGCAAGGGTTAAGGTTAGGATTAGGGTAAGTGTTAGGGTTAGGTTTAGGGTAAGGGTTAGTTTTAGGGTTAGAGTTAGGGTTAGGGTTAGGGTAAGGGCAAGGGTTATGGTTAGGGTTAAGGTTAGGGTTAGGGTTAGGGTTAGTGTTAGAGTTAGGGTAAGGGTTAGGGTTAGGGTTAGGGTTAGGGTTAAGGTTAGGGTTAGGGTTAGGGTTAGGGTTAGGATTAGGTTAATGGTAAGTGTTAGGTTTAGGTTTAGGGTTAGGGTAAGTGTAAGGGTTAGTGTTTGGGTTAAGGTTAGGTTTAGGGTTAGGGTTAGGGTTAGGGATAGTATAAGTTTAAGTGTTAGGGTTAGGGTTAGGTTAAGGGATAGGTGTTTTGGTTAGGGTTAGGGTTAGGGTTAGGTTAGGGTAAGGGTTAGGGTTTTGGTTAGGGTTAGGGTTAGGATAAGGGTAAGGTTTAGAGTTAGGTTTAGGGTTAGGGTGAGTGTTAGGGTTAGGGTAGGGTTTAGGGTAAGGGTAAGTGTTAGGTTTGGGGTTAGGGTTAGGTTTCGGGTTAGTTATAGGGTTAGGGTTAGGATAAGCGTAAGGGTTAGGGTTAGGTTTAGGTTTAGGGTTAGATTTAGGGTTAGGCTAAGGGTAAGGGTTAGGGTTAGGGTTAGGGTAAGTGTTAGGGTTACGGTTAGGGTAGGGTTTAGGGTAAGGGTAAGTGTTAGGGTTAGGGTTAGGGTAGGTTTTAGGGTAAGGGTAAGTGTTAGGGTTAGGGTTCGGTTTAGGTTTAGGGTTAGGGTTAGGGTTAGGGTTAGGGTAAGGTTATGTGTTAGGGTTAGGTTTAGGGTTTGGGTTAGGGTTAGGATTAGGGTAAGTGTTAGGGTTAGGGTTAGGGTTACAGTTAGGGTTAGGGTAAGTGTAAGGGTTAGGGTTAAAGTTAGGGTCAGGGTTAGGGTTAGGGTTAGGGTTACGGTAAGGGTAAGGGTTAGGGTTAGGTTTAGAGGTAGGGTTAGGGTTAGGATTAGGCTAAGTGTTAGGGTTAGGGTTAGGGTTACACTTAGGGTTAGGGTAAGGGTAAGGGTTAGGTTTAAAGTTAGGGTCAGGGTTAGGGTTAGGGTTAGGGTTAGGGTAAGGGTAAGGGTTAGGGTTAGGTTTATGGTTAGGGTAAGGGTAAGGGTTAGGTTTAGGGTTAGGGTTAGGTTTAGGGTTAGGGTTAGGGTAAGGATAAATGTTAGAGTTAAGGTTAGGGTTAGGATTAGGGTAAGGGTTAGGGTTAGGGTTAGGTTAAGTGTTAGGGTTAGGGTTAGGGTTAGGTTTAGGTTTGGGGTTAAGGTTAGGGTTAGGGTTAGGCTAAGGGTAAGGGTTAGGTTAGGTTTAGGGTTAGGGTTAAGGTTAGGGTTAGGTTTAGGCTTAGGGTTAGGATTAGGGTTATGGTTAGGGTAAGGGTTAGGTTTAGGGTTAGGGTTAGGCTTAGTGTTAGGGTAAGCGTAAGAGCCAGGGTTAGGGTTAGGGTTAAGTTTGAGGTTAGGGTTAGGTTTAGGGTTTGGTTTAGGGTTAGGATTAGGGTTAGGGTTAGGGTAAGGGTTAGGGTTAGGGTTAGAGTTAGGCTTAGGCTTAGTGTTAGAGTAAGGGTAAGGGTTAGGGTTAGGGTTAGGGTTAGGTTTAAGTTTGAGGTTTGGGTTAGGGTTAGGGTTAGGGTAAGGTTTAGGGTTAGGGTTAGGGTAAGTTTTATGGTTAGGGTTAGAGTTAGGGTTAGGGTTAGGGCAAGGGCAAGGGTTAGGGTTAGGGTTAAGGTTATGGTTAGGGTTAGGGTTAGGTTTAGGGTTAGGGTTAGGATTAGGGTTAGGGTAAGGGTAAGGGTTAAGGTTAGGGTTAGGGTTAGGTTTAGGGTTAGGGTTAGGATTAGGGTTAGAGTAAGGGTAAGGGTTAGGGTTAGGGTTAGGGTTAGGTTTAGGGTTAGGGTAAGGGTAAGGGTTATGGTTAGGGTTATTGTTAGGGTAAGGGTTAGGGTTAGGGTTAGGGTAGGGTTTAGGGTAAGGGCAAGGGTTAGTGTTAGGGTTAGGTTTAGATTAAGGGTAAGGATTAGGGTCAGGTTTAGGGTTAGGGTTAGAGGTTAGGTTTAGGGTTAGGGTGAGGGTTAGGTTTAGCGTTAGGGTTTGGGTATGGGTAAGGTTTAGGGTTAGGTTTAGGATTAGGGTTAGTGTTAGGTTTAGGGTTAGGGTTAGGGTAAGGGCGAGGGTTAGCGTTAGGGTTAGGGTTATGTTTAGGGTTAGGGTTAGTGTTAGGGTTAAGATTAGGATGAGGGTTAGGGTAAGGGTTAGGGTAAGGGTTAGGGTTAGGGTAGGGGTTAGGGTTAGGTTTAGGGGTTAGGGTTAGGGTTAGGGTTAGTGTAATTTTTAGGGTTAGGGGTAGGGTTAGGGTTAAGATTAGGATGAGGGTTAGGGTAAGGGTTAGGGTAAGGGTTAGGGTTAGGTTAGTGGTTAGGATTAGGGTTAGGGGTTAGGCTTAGGGTTAGGGTTAGTGTAAGTTTTAGGGTTAGGGATAGGGTTAATTTAAGGTTTAGTGTTAGGGTTAGGGTAAGGGTAAGTGTTATGGTTAGGGTAAGAGTAAGGGTTAGGTTTAGGGTTAGAGTTAGGGTTAGGGTAAGGATAAGGGTTAGGGTTAGGATTAGGGTTAGGGTTAGGGTAATGGTTAGGGTTAGGATTAGGGTTAGGTTTAGGGTTAGGGATAGGGTAAGGGTAAGAGTTAGGGTTAAGGTTATGGTTAGGTTTTCGGGTTGGGGTTATGGTTAGGTTTAGGGTTAGGGTACGTTTAATGATTAGGGTTAGGGTTAGAGTTAGGGTTATGCTTAGGGTTAGGGTTAGGGTTAGGATTAGGGTTAGGTTTAGGGTTAGCGTTAGGGTTAGGTTTAGGGTAATGTTATGTGTTAGGGTTAGCGTTTGGGTAAGGGTTAGGGTTAGGGTAAGTGTTAGGGTTAGGTTTAGGGTTACGGTTAGGGTTAGGATAAGGGTAAGGGTTAGGGTTAAAGTTAGGTTCAGGGTTAGGATTAGATTTAGGGTTAGGGTAAGGGTAAGGGTTAGGTTATGGTTAGGGTTAGGTTAGGGTTAGGGTTGGGGTAAGGATAAATGTTAGAGTTAAGGTTTGGGTGAGGGTACGGGTAAGGGTTATGGTTAATATTAGGGTTAGGGTTAGGGTAAGGGTGAGGGTTAGGGTTAGGGTTAGGGTAAGGGTTAGGGTTAGGGTTAAGGTTAGGTTTAGTATTGGGGTTAAGGTTAGGGTTAGGGTTAGCGTAAGTGTAAGGGTTAGGTTAGGGTTAGGGTTAAGTTTAGGCTTAGGGTTAGGTTTAGGGTTAGGATTAGGGTTAGGGTTAGGGTTAAGGTTAGGCTTAGGCTTAGTGTTAGGGAAACGGTAGGGGTTAGAATTAGGGTTAGGTTTAAGGTTGAGGTTAGGGTTAGGGTTAGGATTAGGTTTAGGGTTCGGATTAGGGTTAGAGTTAGGGTAAGGTTTAGGGTTAGGGTTAGGGTTAGGTTTAGGCTTAGTGTTAGAGTAAGGGTTAGGGTTAGGTTTAGGGTTAGGTTAGGGTTAAGTTTGAGGTTAGGGTTAGGGTTAGGGTTAGGTTAAGGCTTAGGGTTAGGGTTAGGGTAAGTGTTAGGGTTAGGGTTAGGGTTAGGGTAAGGGTAAGGTTTAGGATTAGGGTTAGGGTAAGGGTAAGGTAAGGGTTAGGGTTAGGGATAGTGTAAGTGTAAGGGTTTGGGTTAGG
>JANJXV010001126.1:175000-180000 GCA_024803745.1 Megascapheus bottae
TTAGGGTTAGGGTTAGGGTTAGGGTTAGGCTTAGTGTTAGGGTAACAGTAGGGGTTAGGGTTAGGGTTAGGGTTAAGGTTGAGGTTAGGGTTAGGGTTAGGATTAGGGTTAGGGTTCGGGTTAGGGTTAGGGGTAGGGTAAGGGTTAAGTTTAGGGTTAGGGTTAGGTTTAGGCTTAGTGTTAGAGTAAGGGTTAGGGTTAAGTTTAGGGTTAGGTTAGGGTTAAGTTTGAATTTAGGTTTAGGGTTAAGGTAAGGGTAAGTGTTAGGATTAGGGTTAGGGTAACGATAAGGGTAAGGGTTGGGGTTAGGGGTTAGGGTTAGGGTAAGGGTAATTGTTAGGGTTAGGGTTAGGGTTAGGGATAGGGTAAGTGTAAGGGTTAGGATTAGGGTTGGGTTAGGATAAGTTTTAGGGTTAGTTTAAGGGTAAGTGTTAGGGTTAGGGTTAGGGTTAGGTTTAGGGTTGGGGTTAAGGTTAGGGTTAGGGTTAGGGTAAGGGTAAGTGTTAGGGTTAGGGTTAGGGATAGGGTAAGTGTTAGGTTTAGGGTTAGGGTTATGGTTAGGGTAAGGGTAAGGGTAAGGGTTAGGGTTATGTTTAGGCTTAGGGTTTAGGTTGATGTTAGGGTTAGATTTAGGTGTAGGGTTATGGTTTAGGTTAGTTTAAGGGTTAGGGTTAGGGTTAGGGTAAGGTAAGTGTTAGGGTTAGGGTTAGGGTTAGGGTTAGGGTAAGGGTAAGGGTTAGGTTTAGGATTAGGGATAGTGTTAGTGTAATGGTTAGGGTTATGGTTAGGGTTAAGGTTAGGGTTAGGGTTAGGGTTCGAGTTAGGGTAAGTGTTAGGGTTAGGATTAGGGTTAGGGTAAGGGTTAGGGTTATGGTTAGGGTTAATTTTAGGGTTAGGATTTGGGTTAGGGTTAGGGTTAAGGTTAGGGTTAGGGTTAGGGTAAGGGCAAGGGTTATGGTTATTGTTAAGTTTAGGGTTAGGGTTAGGGTTCGAGTTAGGGTAAGGGTTAGGGTTAGGGTTAGGGTTAAGGTTAGGGTTAGGGTTATGGTTAGGGTTAGGGTAAGGTTTAGGGTTAGGTTAGGGTAAGGGTTAGGGTTAGGGTTAGCGTAAGGGTTAAGGTTAGGGTTAGGGTAAGTGTTAGGGTTAGGTTTAGGGTAAGGGTTAGAGTTAGGGTTAGAGTTAGGGTTAGGATTAGGGTAAGGGCAAGGGTTATGGTTAGGGTTAAGGTTAGGGTTAGGGTTAGGGTTAGGGTTCGAATTAGGTTAAGGGTTAGGGTTAGGGTTAGGGTTAAGGTTAGGGTTAGGGTTAGGGTTAGGGTTAGGGTAAGGTTTAAGGTTAGGTTAGGGTAAGGGTTAGGGTTAGAGTTAGGGTTAGAGTTAGGGTTAGGTTAGGGTTTAGGGTAAGGGTAAGGGTTAGGGTTAGGGTTAGGTTTAGAATAAGGGTAAGAATTAGAGTTAGGTTTAGGGTTAGGGTTAGGGTAAGGGTAAGGGTTAGGGTTAGGGTTAGTGTTAGTGTTAGGGTTAGGTTAGGGTAAGGCAAGGGTTAGCGTTAGTGTTAGGGTTAAGGTTTGGGTTAAGGTTAGTGTTAGGGTTAAGGTTAGGGTTAGAGTTAGGGTTAGGGTTAGGGTAAGGTTTAGGGTTAGAGTTAGGGTTAGGGTTATTGGGTTAGGCTTAGGGTTAGGGTTAGGGTAATTGTTGGGGTTAGGGTTAGGGTTAGTTTAAGGGTTAGGGTTAGGGTTAGGGTTAGGGTAAGGGTAAGTGTTAGGGTTAGGGTAAGGATAGGGTTAGGTTTAGGGTTAGGGTTAGTGTTAGGGTAAGGGTAAGGGTTAGGTTTATGATTAGGGATAGGGTTAGTGTAATGGTTAGGGTTAGGGTTAGGGTTAGGGATAGGGTAAGGGTAAGGGTTAGGGTTAGGGTTAGGGTTAGGTTTAGGGTTGGGTTTAAGGATAGGTTTAGGGATAGGGTACGTTTAAGGATTAGGGTTAGGGATAGGGTTAGGGTTAGGGTAAGTGTTAGGGTAAGGGTTAGGGTTAGGGTTAGGGTTATTGTTGGGATTAAGTTTAGGCTTAGGGTGAGGGTAAGGGTTAGGGTTAGGTTAAGGGTTCGAGTGAGAGTGTTAGGTTTATGTTTAGGGTTAGGGTTAGGGTAAGTGTTAGGGTAATGGTAAGGGTTAGGGTTAGGGTTAGGGTTAGGTTTAGGGTTAGGGTAAGTGTAAGTGTTAGGGTTAGGGTTAGGGTTAGGGTAAGGGTTAGGGTTAGGGTTAGGGTTAGGGTAGGGTTTAGGTTAAGGGTAGGTGTGAGGGTTAGGGTTAGGGTTAGGTTAAGGTTTAGGGTTATGTTTAGGGTTAGGGTAAGGTTAAGGGTAAGGGTTAGGGTTAGGGTTAGGGTTAGGGTAAGGGTTAGGGTTTGGGTTAGGGTTAGGTTTAGGTTAAGGGTTAGGGTTCAGGGTTAGGGTTAGGATTAGGGTTAGGGTTTGGTAAGTGTTAGGGTTAGGGTTAGGTTAAGTGTTAGGGTTAGGGTTAGGGTACGGGTAAGGGTAAGTGTTAGGGTTAGGGTTAGGTTTAGGATAATGGCAAGGGTTAAGGTTAAGGTTAGGGTTAGGGTTAGGTTTAGGGTTATGGTTAGGGTTAGGGTTAGGGTTAGGTTTACCATCGGGGTAAGCGTAAGGGTTAGTGTTGGTGTTAGGGTTAGGTTTAGGGTTAGAGTTAGTGTTAGGGTTAGGGTAAGGATAAGGATTGGGGTTAGGGTTAGGGTTTGGTTTAGGATAAGGGTTAGGGTTAAGGTTAGGGTTAGGGTTAGGATTAGGGTTATGGTAAGGGAGAGTTAGGGTTAGGTTTATGGTTAGGGTTCGGGTAAGGGTAAGGGTTAGGGTTAGGGTTAGGGTTAGGTTTAGGGTTCGGGTTAGGGATTGGGTTAGGGTTAGGGTTTGGGTAAGGATAAGGGTTAGGGTTAGGGTTAAGGTGAGGGTTATGGTGAGGGTAAGGGTAAGGTTTAGGGTTAGGATTAAGTTTAGGGTTGGGGTTAAGGTTAATGTTAGGGTTAGAGTAAGGGTAAGGGTTAGGGTTAGGGTAAGGGTATATGTTCGGGTTAGGTTAGGGTTAGGGTTAGGGTTAGCGTTAGGGTAAGCGTAAGGGTTAGCGTAAGTTTTACGGTTATAGTTAGGGTTAGGTTTAGGGTTAGGGTTAGGGTTAGGGTTAGGGTAAGGGTAAGTGTTAGGGTTAGAGTTAGGTTTAGGTTTAGGGTTAGGGTAAGGGTAAGGGTTAGGGTTAGGGTAAGTGTTAGGTTAGGGTTAGGGTTAAGTTATGGTTTATGGCAAGTGTAAGTGTTAGTGTTAGGGTTAGGTTTAGGATAAGTGTATGGATTAGGGTTAGGTTTAGGGTTAGGGTTAGAGGTTAGTGTTAGGGTTAGTTTTAGGGTGAGGTTAGGTTTAGGGTTAGGGTTAGGATACGGGTAAGGGTTAGGGTTAGGGTTAGTGTTAGGGTTAGTGTTAGGGTAAGGGCAAGGTTTAGGGTAAGGGTTAGGTTAGGGTAAGGGTTAGGGTTAGAGTTAGGGTTAGAGTTAGGGTTAGGGTAGGGTTTCGGGTAAGGGTAAGGGTTAGGGTTAGGGTTAGGTTTAGGATAAGGGTAAGGATTAGGGTTAGGTTTAGGGTTAGGGTTAGGGTAAGGGTAACGGTTAGGGTTAGGGTTAGTGTTAGGGTTAGTGTTAGGTTTAGGGTTAGGTTAGCGTAAGGCAAGGGTTTGCGTTAGTGTTAGGGTTAAGGTTCGGGTTAAGGTTAGTGTTAGGGTTAAGGTTAGGGTTAGAGTTAGGTTTAGGGTTAGGGTAAGGGTTAGGGTTAGAGTTAGGGTTAGGGTAGGGTTTAGGGTAAGGGTAAGGGGTAGGGTTAGGGTTAGGTTTAGGATAAGGGTAAGGATTAGGTTTAGGTTTAGGGTTAGGGTTAGGGTAAGGGTAAGTGTTAGGGTTAGAGTTAGTGTTAGGGTTAGGGTTAGTTTAAGGGTTAGGGTTAGGGTCAGGGTTAGGGTAAGAGTAAGTGTTAGGGTTATGGTTAGGGTAAGGGTTAGGGTTAGGGTTTGGGTTAGGCTTAGTGTTAGGGTAAGTGTAAGGGTTAGGGTTAGGGTTAGGCTTAGGGTTCAGATTAGGGTTAGGGTTAGGGTTAGGGTTAGGGTTAAGGTAAGGATAAGGTTTAGGGTTAGAGTTCGGGTTAGGGTTAGGGTTAGGGTTAGGGTTAGGGTTAGGGTTAGGGTAAGGGTAAGGTAAGGGTTAGGGTAAGGGTAAGGGTTAGGGTTAGGGTTAGGGTGAGGGTTAGGTTTAGGGTTAGGGGTTAGGCTTCAGGTTAGGGTTATGTTTAGGGCAAGGGTTAGGTTTAGGTTTAGGGTTAGGGTTAGGGTTAGGGTTAGGGTTAGGGTATGGGTTAGGGTTAGGGTTAGGGTTAGGTTTAGGTTTAGGGTTAGGGTTAGATTAAGGGTTAGGATTAGGGTTAGAGTTAGATTTAGGGTTGGTTAAGGGTAAGGGTTAGGATTAGGGTTAGGTTAAGGTTTAGGCTTAGGGGTTAGGGTTAGGGTTAGGTTTAGGGTAAGGGTTAGGTTTAGGGTTAGGGGTTAGGCTTCAGGTTAGGGTTATGTTTAGGGCAAGGGTTAGGGTTAGGGCTAGGATAAGGTTTAGGTTTAGGGTTCGGGTTTGGGTTAGGGTTAGGGTTAGGATTAGGTTAATTGTAAGTGTTAGGTTTAGGGTTAGGGTTAGGGTTAGGGTTAGGGTTAGGGTGAGGGTGAAGGTTAGGGTTAGGTTTAGGGTAAGGTTAAGGGTTAGGGTTAGGGTTAGGGTTAGGGTTAGATTAAGGGTTAGGATTAGGGTTAGAGTTAGGTTTAGGGTTGGTTAAGGGTAAGGGTTAGGATTAGGGTTAGGTTAAGGTTTAGGCTTAGGGGTTAGGGTTAGGGTTAGGTTTAGGGTAAGGGTTTTGTTCAGGGTTAGGGTTAGGGTAAGGGTTAGGGTTAGGGTTAGGGTAAGT
>JANJXV010001126.1:185000-195988 GCA_024803745.1 Megascapheus bottae
GGTTAGGGTTAGGGTTAGGGTTAAGGTAAGGTTTAGGGTTAGGATTAGGATTAGGTTTAGGGTTGGGGTTAAGGTTAGGGTTAGGGTTAGGGTAAGGGTAAGTGTTAGGGTTAGGGTTAGGGATAGGGTATGTTTTAGGGTTAGGGTTAGGGTTAGGGTTAGGGTAAGGGTAAGAGTAAGGGTTAGGGTTATGGTTAGGCTTAGGGTTAAGGTTGAGGTTAGGGTTAGAGTTAGGGTTAGGGTAAGGGTTAGGGTAAGGGTTAGGGTAAGGGTGAGGGTTAGGGTTAGGGTAAGGGTAAGGTATGGGTTAGGGTTAGGGTTAAGGTTAAGATTGAGTTTATGGTTAGGGTTAGAGTAAGGGTTAGGTTTAGGGTTAGGGGTTAGGTTTAGTGTTAGGTTTAGATTAAGGGTTAGGGTTAGGTTTAGGGGTAGGGATAAGATAAGGGTTAGGGATAGGGTAAGTGTAAGTGTTAGGGTTAGGTTTAGGGTTAGGGTTATGGTTAGGAAAAGGGTTATGGTTAGGGTTATTGTTAGGGTTAGGTGTTAGGGTTAGGGTTAGGGTTAGGTTTAGTGTTCGGGTTAGGGGAAGGGTAAGGTTTAGGGTTAGGATTAGGGTTAGTTTTAGGGTTAGGGTTAAGGTAAGGGTGACGGTTAGGGTTAGGGTTAGGGTTAGGGTTAGGGTTAAGGTTAGGGTTAAGGTTAGGTTTACGTTTAGGGTTAGGTTTAGTGTAAGGTTAAGGGTTAGTGTTAGGGTTAGGGTTAGGGTAAGGGTTACGGTTAGGGTTAGGGTTATCGTTAGGGTTAGGGTTAGGGGTTAGGGTTAGTGTTAGGTTTAGGTTTAGGGTAAGGATAAGAGTTGGGTTAGGGATAGGGTTAGGGTTAGGGTTAGGTTAGGGTTAGGGTTAGGGTTAGGGTTAGGGTTAGGGTTATGGTTAAGGTTAGGGTTAGGGTTAGGGTAAGGGTAAGGGTTAGGGTTAGGGTTAGGCGTAGGGTAAGTGTTAGAGTTAGGGTTAGGATTAGGGTTAGGGTAAGGGTAAGGGTTAGGGTGAAGGTTAGGGTTAGGGTTAGGGTTAGGGTAAGGGTAAGGTTTAGGGTGAGGTTTAGCGTTAGGGTTAGTCTAAGGGTAAGGGTTAGGTTTAGGGTTAGGTTTAGGGTTAGGGTTAGGGTAAGGGTAAGGATTAGGGTTAGGTTTAGGGTTAAGATTAGGGATAGGGTTAGGTTGAGGGTTAGGATTATTGTTAGGGTTAGGGTTAGGATTAGGGTAAGGTTATGTGTTAGGGTTAGCTTAGGGTTAGGGTTACGGTTAGGGTAAGTGTTAGGGTTAGGGTTAGGGTTACAGTTAGGGTTAGGGTTAGGGTTAGGCTTAGTGTTAGGGTAAGGGTAAGAGTTAGGGTTAGGGTTAGGGTTAGGGTTAAGGTTGAGGTTAGGGTTAGGTTTAGGGTTAGGTTTAGGGTTAGGATTAGGGCTAGGGTTAGGGTAAGGGTTAGGATTAGGGTTAGAGTTAGGCTTAGGCTTAGTGTTAGATTAAGGGTAAGGGTTAGGGTTAGGGTTAGGGTTAGGGTTAAGTTTGAGGTTAGGGTTAGGGTTAGGGTTAGGGTAAGGGTTACGGTTACGGTTAGGGTAAGTTTTAGGGTTAGGGTTAGAGTTAGGGTTAGGGTTAGGGTATGGGTTAGGGTTAGGGTTAGGGTTAAGGTTAGGGTTAGGATTAGGGTTAGGGTAAGGGTAAGGGTTAGGGTTAGGGTTAGGGTTAGGGTAAAGGTAAGAGTTATAGTTAGCGTTAGGGTTAGGGTAAGGGTTAGGGTTAGGGTTAGGGTTAGGGTAAGTTTTAGGGTTAGGGTTAGAGTTAGGGTTAGGGTTAGGGTAAGGGCAAGGATTAGGGTTAGGGTTAAGTTTAGGGTTAGGATTAGGGTTAGGTTTAGGGTTAGGGTTAGGATTAATGTTAGGGTTCGGGTAAGGGTTAGGGTTAGGGTTAGGGTTAAGGTTAGGTTTAGGATTAGGGTTAGGGTTAGGGTTAGGGTTAGGGTAAGGGTTAGGGGTTAGGGTTAGGGTTAGGGTTTAGATAAGGCTAAGCATTAGTGTTAGGGTTAGGGTTAGGGTTAAGTTTAGGGTTAGGTTTAGGTAAGGTTTGGGGTTAGGGTTAGGGTTAGGTTTAGGGTTAGTTTCAGGGTTAGGGTTAGGTTAAGGGTTAGGGTTAGGTTAAGGTTAAGATTAGGGTTATGGTTTCTCTTAGGTTTAGGGTAATGGTAAGGGTTAGGGTTAGGGTTAGGTTTAGGGTTAGGGTAAGGGTTAGGGTTAGGGGTTAGGGTGAGGGTTAGGGTTAGTTTTAGGGTAAGGTTTAGGGTTAGCGTTAGGGTAAAAGTTAGGGTTAGTGTGAGGGTTAGGGTTAGGGTAAGGGTAAATGTTTGGGTTAGGGGTAGGGTTAGGGTTAGGGTAAGGGTTAGGGTTAGGGTTAGGTTCAGGGTTAGGGTTAGGGTAAGAGTAAGGGTTAAGGTTATGGTTAGGGTTAGGGTTAAGTTGAGGGATATGGTTAGGTTTATCATTAGGATTCGGGTGAGGTTTAGGTTTAGGGTTAGGGTAAGGGTAAGGTTTAGGGTTAGGCTTAGTGTTAGGATTAGACTTAAGGTAAGGGTTAGGGCTATGGTTAGGGTTAGTGTTAGGGAAATGGTAGGGGTTAGGGTTAGGGTTGGGTTAGGGTCCAGGGTTAGGGTTAGGGTTAAGCTAAGGATAAGGGTTAGGGTTAGAGTTAGGGTTAGGGTTAGGGTAAGGGTAAGGTTTCGGGTTAGGGTTAGGGTTAGGGTAAGGGTAAGGATAAGGTTTAGGGTAAGGGTAAGGGTAAGGGTTAGGGTTAGGGTTAGGGTGAGGGTTAGGTTTAGGGTTAGGGGTTAGGCTTCAGATTAGGGTTAGGGTTAGGGTAAGGGTTAGGGTTAGGGCTAGGATAAGGGTTAGGGTTAGGGTTCGGTTCGGGTTAGGGTTAGGGTTAGGATTAGGTTAATGGTAAGTGTTAGATTTAGGTTTAGGTTTAGGGTAAGTGTAAGGGTGAGTGTTTGGGTTAAGGTTAGGTTTAGGTTTAGGGTTAGGGTTAGGGTTAGGGTTAGGGATAGGATAAGGTTAAGTGTTAGGGTTAGGGTTAGGTTAAGGGATAGGGGTTTTGGTTAGGATTAGGGTTAGGGTTAGGTTAGAGTAAGGGTTAGGGTTACGGTAGGGTCAGGGTTAGGATAAGGGTAAGGGTTAGAGTTAGGTTTAGGGTTAGTGTGAGTGTTAGCGTTAGGGTTAGGGGTTAGGGTTCAGGTTAGGGTTAGTGTAAGGGTTAGGGTTAGGGTAAGTGTTAAGGTTAGGGTTAGGGTAAGGGTTAGGGTTAGGGTTAGTGTTAGGGTAAGGGTAAGTGTTAGGGTTAGGGTTATGGTTAGGGTTAGGTTAGGTTAAGGGTAAGAATTTGGGTTAGGGTTGGGGTTAGGGTTAGCCTTAGGGTTAGGTTTGGGGTTAGGGATAGGGTATCGTAAGTCTTAGGGTTATGGTTAGGTTTAATGTAGGGGTTAGGTAAGGGAAGGGTTAGGGTTAGTGTTAGGTTTAGGGGTTAGGGTTTTGGTTAGTGTTAGGGTTAGAGGAAGGGATAGGGTTAGGGGTAGGGTTAGGGTAAGGGTTAGGGTTAGGGTTAGGGTTAGGGTGAAGGTTAGGTTTAGGTTTAGGGTAAGGGTAAGGGTTAGAGTTAGGATAGGGTTAGAGTTAGGTTTAGGGTAGGTTAAGTGTAAGGGTTAGGGTTAGCCTTAGGGTTGGGGTTAGGTTAAGGGCTAGGATTAGGGTTAGGGTTAGAGTTAGATTTAGGGTTGGTTAAGGGTAAGGGTTAGGGTTAGGTTTAGGGTTAGGGTTAGGTTAAGGTTTAGGCTTAGGGGTTAGGGTTAGGGTTAGGTTTAGGGTAAGGGTTTTGGTCAGGGTTAGGGTTAGGGTAAGGGTTGAGTTAGGGTAAGTGTTAGGCTTAGGGTTGGTGTTAGGGTAAGGGTTAGGTTTAGGTTTAGGGTTAGGGTTAGGGTGAAGGTTAGGGTTAGGTTTAGGGTAACGGTAAGGGTTAGGGTTAGGATAGGGTTAGGGTTAGGGTTAGGGTTAGAGTTAGATTTAGGGTTGGTTAAGGGTAAGGGTTAGGGTTAGGTTTAGGGTTAGGTTTAGGTTAAGGTTTAGGCTTAAGGGTTAGGGTTAGGGTTAGGTTTAGGGTAAGGCTTTTGGTCAGGGTTAGGGTTAGGATAAGGGTTAGGGTTAGAGTTAGGGTAAGTGTTAGGCTTAGGGTTAGGGTTAGGTTAGGGTTAGGGTAAGGGTTAGGGGTAGGGTTAGGGTTAGGGAAAGGGTAAATATTAGGGTTAGGGTTAGGGTTAGGGTAAGTGTTAGGGTAAGGGTTAGGTTTAGGGTTAGGTTTAGGGTTGGGGTTAAGTTTACGGTTAGGGTTAGGGTAAGGGTTAGGATTAGGGTTCGTTGTAGGGTAAGTGTTAGGGTTAGGGTTAGGGTTAGGGAAAGGGTTAGGGTTATGGCTAGGGTTAGGGTAAGGGAAAGTGTTAGGGCTAGGTTTAGGGTTAGAGTTAGGTTTAGGGTTAGGGTAAGGGTAAGGGTAAGGGTAAGGGTTACAGTTAGGGTTAGGGTTAGGGTTAGGGTAAGGGTTAGTGTTAGGGTTAGGGTAAGGGTAAGGTTTTGGGTTAGGGTTAGGGTTATGGGTAGGGTAAGGTTAAGGGTAAGTGTTAGGGTTAAGGTTAGGTTTAGGGTAAGGGTAAGGGTTAGGGTTAAGGTTAGGGTTAGGGTAAGGTTTAGGGTTAGGGTTAGGGTTGGGGTTAGGATTAAGTGTAGCGTTAGGGTAAGTGTAATAGAGTTAGGTTTAGGGGTAGGTTTAGGGTTAGAGTTAGGGTTAGGGTTAGGTTAAGGGTAAGGGTTAGTGTTAGGGTTAGGTTTATGGTAAGGGTTAGGATTAAGTTTAGGTTTAGGGTTAGGGTTAGGGTTAGGGTTAGGGTAAGGGTGAGGGTTAGGGTTAGGTTTAGGGTTAGGGTTAGGGTAAGGGTAAGGGTTAGGTTTAGGGTTTTGTTTAGGGTTAGGCATTGGGTTAGGGTTAGGGTTTGGGTAAGGATAAGGGTTAGGGTTAGGGTTAGGGTTAGGGTTAGGGTTAAGGTTAGGGTTAGGATTAGGTTTAGCGTTGGGGTTAAAGTTAGGGTTCGGTTTAGGGTATGGTAAGTGTTGTGGTTAGTGTTAGGGTTAGGGTAAGGGTTAGGGTTAGGTTTAGGGTAAGGGCTAGGGTTAGGGTAAGGGTATGTGTGTGGGTTAGTGTTAGGGTTAAGTTTAGGGTAGGTTTAGCGTTAGGGTAAGCGTAAGGGTAAGGGTTAGGTTTAGGGTTAAGGTAAGGGTAAGGTTTAGGTTTGGGGTTAGGGTTAGGTTTTGGGTTAGTTATAGGGTTAGGGTTAGGGTAAGCGTAATGGTTAGGGTTAGGGTTAGGGTTAGGGTTAGGGTTAGGTTTAGGGTTAGGCTAAGGGTAAGGGTTAGTGTTAGGGTTAGGGTAAGGGTTATGGTTAGGGTTAGGGTAGGGATTAGGGTAAGGGTAAGTGTTAGGGTTAGGTTGAGGATAAGGGTAAGGATTAGGTTTAGGATTAGGGTTAGGGTTAGAGGTTTGGGTTAGGGTTAGGGTTAGGGTGAGGGTTAGGTTAGGGTTAGGTTTAGGAAAAGGGTAAGGGTTAGGTATAGTGTTAGGGTTAGGATAAGTGTTAGGGTTAGGGTTAGGTTAGGGTAAGGGCAAGGGTTAGGGTTAGGGTTAGGGTTAGGGTTAGGGTAAGGGTTAGGATTACAGTTAGGGTAAGGGTTAGGGGTAGGGTTAGGGGTAGGGTTAGGTTTAGAGTTAGGTTTAGGGTTAGGGTTATGGGTTAGGCTTAGGGTTAGGGTTAGGGTAAGGGTTAGGGTTTGGTTTAGCTTAAGGGTTAGGGTTAGGGTTAGGGTAAGGGTAAGGGTTAGGGTTAGGGTAAGAATTAGTGTTAGGTTTAGGGTTAGGTTTAGAATTAGGGTAAGGGTTAGGATTAGGGTTAGAATTAGGGTTAGTGTTAGGGTAATGGTTAGGGTTAGGGTTAGGGTTAGGTTTAGGGTTAGGAAGGGGTAAGGGTAAGGGTTAGGGTTAGGGTTAGGGTTAGGGTTGGGGTTAAGGTTATGTTTAGGGTTAGGGTACATTTAAGGATTATGGTTAGGGTTAGGTTTAGGGTTATGCTTAGGGTTAGTGTTAGGATTAGGGTTAGGTTTAGGATTAGGGTTAGGGTTAGGGTACGGTTATGTGTTATGGTTAGGTTTAGGGTTAGGGTTAGGGGTAGGATTAGCGTAAGTGTTAGGGTTAGGGTTAGGGTTACAGTTAGGGTTAGGGTAAGGGTAAGGGTTAGGGTTAAAGTTAGGGTCTGGGTTAGGGTTAGGGTTAGAGTTAGGGTAAGGGTAAGGGTTAGGTTTAGGGTTAGGGTTAGGTTTAGGGTTAGGGTTAGGGTAAGGATAAATATTAGAGTTAAGGTTAGGGTTAGGGTTAGGGGAAGGGTTAGGGTTAGGGTTAGGTTAAGTGTTAGGGTTAGGGTTAGGGTTAGGTTTAGGTTTGGGGTTAAGGTTAGGGTTAGGGTTAGGGTAAGGGTAAGGTTTAGGTTAGGTTTAGGGTTGGGGTTAAGGTTAGGGTTAGGGTTAGGGTTAGGATTAGGGTTATGGTTAGGGTAAGGGTTAGGGTTAGGGTTAGGGTTAGGGTTAGGCTTAGTGTTAGGGTAAGGGTAAGAGTTAGGTTTAGGGTAAGGGTTAAGGTTGAGGTTAGGGTTAGGTTTAGGGTTAGGATTAGGGTTAGGGTTAGGGTAAGGGTTAGGGTTAGGGTTATAGTTAGGCTTAGGCTTAGTGTTAGAGTAAGGGTAAGGGTTAGGGTTAGGGTTAGGTTTAGGGATAGGGTTAGGGTTAGGTTTAAGTTTGAGGTTAGGGATAGGGTTAAGGTTAGGGCAAGGGTTAGGGTTAGGGTTAGGGTAAGTTTTAGGGTTAGGGTTAGAGTTAGGTTTAGGGTTAGAGTAAGGGCAAGGATTAGGGTTAGGGTTAAGGTTAGGGTTAGGGTTAGGTTTAGGGTTAGGGTTAGGATTAGGGTTAGGGTAAGGTTAAGGGTTAGGGTTAGGGTTAGGGTTAGGGTTAGGTTTAGGGTTAGGGTTAGGATTAGGGTTAGGTTAAGGGTAAGGGTAAGGGTTATGGTTAGGGTTAGGGTCAGGGTAAGGGTTAGGGTTAGGGTTAGGGTAGGGTTTAGTGTTATTGTTAGGTTTAGGGTAAGGGTAAGGATTAGGGTTAGGTTTAGGGTTAGGTTTAGAGGTTAGGGTTAGGGTTAGGGTGAGGGTTAGGGTTACGGTAGTGGTTAGGTTTAGGGTTAGGTTTAGGGTTAGTGTTAGGTTTAGGGTTAGGGTTAGGGGTTAGGCTTAGGGTTAGGGTTAGTGTAAGTTTTAGGGTTAGGGTTAGGGTTAGTTTATGGTTTAAGGGTAGGGTTAGGGTTAGGGTAAGGGTAAGTGTTAGGGTTAGGTTTTGGGTAAGTGTTAGGGTTTTGGTTAGTGTTATGTTTAGGGTTAGGGTTAGGGTAAGGGTTCGGGTTTGGGTTCGGGTTAGTGTAAGGGTTAGGATTAGGGTTAGAGTTAGGTTTAGGTTTAGGGTTAGGGTTAGGGTAAGGGTAAGGTTAGGGTTAGCGTTAGGGTTAGGGGAAGGCTTAGGGTTAGGGTTAGTGTTAGGGTTAGGGTTAAATTTAGGCTTAGGGTTAGGGTAAGGGTAAGGGTTAGGCTTAGGGTTAGGGTTAGTTGCAGGGTACGTGCAAGGGTAAGGGTTAGGGTTAGGGTTAAGGTAAGGGTTAGGTTAGGGTTAGGGTGAGGGAAAGGGTAAGGGTTAGATTTAAGGTTAGGGTTAGGTTTAGGTTAAGGGTAAGGTATAGGGTTAGGTTTAGGTTAAGGGTAAGTTTAGATTTAGGGTTAGGGTTAGGGTAAGGATAAGGGTTAGGGTTAGGGTTAGGGTGAGGGTTAGGTTTAGGGTTAGGTGTTAGGGTTCGGGTTAGTGTTAGGGTTGGGGTTAGGGTGAGGGTTAGGTTTAGGGTTAGGGTAAGGTTAAATTTTAGGGTTAGGGTTAGGGTTTGGAATTAGGGTTAGGGTTAGACTTAGGGTAAGTGTTAGGTTTAGGTTTAGGGTAAGGTTAAGTTTTAGGGTTAGTGCAAGGGTTAGGTTTGGTGTTAGGGTTAGGGTAAGAGTAAAAGTTAGGGGTAGGGTTAGGGGTAGAATTAGGGTAAGGGTTAGGGTTAGGGGTAGAATTAGGGTAAGGGTTAGGGTTAGGCTTAGGGTTAGGTTTGGGGTTAGGGTTATGGTAAGGGTAGGGGTTAGGGTTAGGGTTAGGGTTAGGTATAGGGTTGAGGTTAGGGTTAGCGTTAGGGTTAGGGTAATTGTTAGGGTTAAGCTTAGTGTTAGGTTTAGGGTTAGGATTAGGGTTAGGGTAAGGTTTAGGGGTAGGGTAAAAGTTGGGTTAGGGTTAGGGCTAGGATTAGGTTTAGGGTTAGGGTTAGGGTAAGGGTTAGGTTTAGGGTTAGGGTTAGGTTTAGGATTAGGATTAGGGTAAGGGTAAGGTTTAGGGTTACAGTTAGTCTTAGGGGTTAGGGTTAGGGTAAGAGTAAGGGTTAGGTTAGTGTTAGGGAAAGGATTAGGGTAAGGGAAAGGGGTAGTGTTAGGGTTAGATTTGGGGTTAGGGTTAGGGTAAGGGTAAGTGTTAGAGTTAGGCTTAGGTTTAGGGGTAGGGTAAGGTTTTGGGTTAGGGTTAGGGTTAGGGTTGGGGTTAAGGTTAAGGTTAGGCTTAGGGTAAAGGTAAAGGTTAGGGTTAGGTTTAGGGGTAAAGGTTTGTGTTAGGGTTAGCGTTAGGGTAAGGATTAGGGTTAGGGTTAGCTGTAGGGTTATTTTTAGGGTTAGAGTTAGGGTTAGGGTTTGGGTTAGTTTAAAGGTAAGTAGGGTTAGGGTTAGGGTTAGGATTAGGGTAAGGATTAGGGTTAAGGTTAGGGTTAGGGTTTAGGGTTAGGGTTAGGTTTAGTGTAAGGGTAAGGTTTAGGGTTAGGGTTAGGGTTAGGGGTTAGGGTTAGGGTTAGGGTTAGGGTAAGGGTAATGGTAATGGTTAGGGTTAGGTTTAGGGTTAGGGGTTAGTGTTAGGGTTAGGGTTAGGGTAAGGGTAAGGGTTAGGGTTATGGTTAGGGTTAGGGTTAGGGTTAGGTTTAGAGTTAGGGATAGGGTTAGGGTTAGGGTTAGGGTTAGGTTTAGGGTAAGGTTAAGTGTTAGGGTTAGGGTTAGTTTAAGGGTAAGGGTTAGGGTTAAGGTTAGTGTTAGGGTTAGTTTTAGGGTTAGGGTTACGGTTAGAGTTAGGGTAAGTGTAAGGGTTAGGGTTAAGCTTAGGGTTAGGGTTCGGGTTAGGGTTAGGGTTAGGGTAAGGGTTTGGGTTAGGGTGAGGGTTAGGGTTAGAGCTAGGATTAGGGTTAGGGTTAGGGTTAGGGTAAGGCTGAGGGTTAGGGTTAGGTTGAGGATAAGGTTAAGGGTTAGGTTTAGGGTTAGGGTTAGGGTAAGGGTAAGGGTTAGGTTTTGGGTTAGGGTGACGGTTAATGTTAGGGTTAGTGGTTAGGGTTCGGGTTAGGGTTAGGGTTAGGGTAAGGGTTAGGGTTAGTTTGGGGTAAGGGTTAGGGTTAGGGTAAGGGTTAGGTTTAGGTTTAGGGTTAGGGTTAGGGTAAGAGTAAGGGTTAGAGTTAGTGTTAGGATTAGGTTTAGGGAATGGGTTAGAGTTAGGGTTAGGGTTAGATTTTGGGTTAGGGTTAGGGTAAGGGTAAGGGTTACAGTTAGGTTTCGGCTTAGGGTTAGGGTTAGGTTTAGAGTTAGGGTAAGGGTAAGGGTTAGGGTTAGGTTTAGGGTTAGGATAAGGGTTAGGGTTAGGGTTAGTTTAAGGGTAAGGGATAGGGTTAGGTTTAGGGTTGTGGTTAAGGTTAGGGTTAGCGTTAGGGTAAGGGTAAGTGTTAGGGTTAGAGTTAGGTGTAAGGGTTCGTGTTAGGGTTAGCATTAGGGTAAAGGTTAGAGTTAGGGTTAGGGTTAGGGTAAGGGTTAGGGTTAGGTTTAGGTTTAGGGGTAGGGTTAGGTTTAGGGTTAGAGTTAGTGTTAGAGTTAGGGTTATTGTAAGGGTAAGTGTTAGGGTCAGGGTTAGGGTTAGCATTAAGGTTAGGGTTAGGGTTAGTTAAGGATAAGGGTTAGGTTTAGGATTAGGGTTAGTTTAGGGTTAGGGTAAGGCTTAGGGTTAAGGATAGGATTAGTGTAAGGGTTAATGTTAGGATTAGGGTTAGGGTAAGGATAAGGTTTAGGGTTATTGTTAGGTTTGGGGTTAAGGTTAGGGTAAGTGTAAGGGTTAGGGTTAGGGTTAGGGTTAGGATTAGGGGTTAGGGTTAGGGTTAGGGTAAGTGTAAGGGTTAGTGTTAGTGTTAGGGTTAGGTTTAGGGTAATGGTTAGGGTTAGGGTTAGGATAAGGGTAAGGGTTAGGGTTAGGGTTAGGGGTTAGGGTTAGTGTTAGGGTTAGGGGCAGGGTAGGTGTAAGGGTTAGGGTTAGGGTTAGGGTTAAGGTTAGGATTAGGGTTAGGGTTAGGGTTAGGGAAAGGGTAAGGGTTAGGGTTAGGTTTAGGGTTAGGTTTAGGTTAAGGGTTAGGGTTAGGGTTAGGGTTAGGTTTAGGGTAAGGGTAAGGGTTAGGGTTATGTTTAGGGTTAAGTTTAGTGTTAGTGTTAGGAAAAGGGTAAGGGTTAGGGTTAGGTTTAGGGTTAGGGTTAGGGTAAGGATTGGTGTTAGGGTTAGGGTTAGGGTAAGGGCAAGGCTTGGGTTAGGGTTAGGGTTAGCATTAAGTTTAGGGTTAGGGTTCGGGTTAGGGTTAGGGCAAGGGTTAGGGTTAGGCTTATGGTTAGGCTTAGGGTTAAGGTTAGGTTAGGGTAAGGTTTAGG
>JANJXV010001127.1:15000-20000 GCA_024803745.1 Megascapheus bottae
TTAAGAGAAGATCTTAAGAGAGTGTATAGTCAGGAGTAAAAATTATGGGTCAAGCTAATAGCCATGGTTTATTTCTACCGATCTTAACAGGCCTAGTTGAAGCCCACGGAACGCGGGTGGAAAAAGGGGTGCTTCAGAGCTTCCTACAGTTTGTCGAGGAGGCATGCCCGAGGTCTATAGAGGAGGAATTCCAAAAAGCCTGGCAGCGGATAGGAAAAAGAATTCTAGATTATTATGATGTATATGGCCCCGAGAAGACCCCAATAGAGGCTGCTACTGTATGGAGTTTAGTAAGTGAATACATAGATCCTCTACATGAAAATGCTGAACTTAATCTTGAATTAAGGGAACTTTATGAGTTAAAGGACCCTTCTGAAGAACCTGAGGCTGAGCCATATGCCGCAGCCCAAGAGAGTCTAAGTGAGATCTTGCAAAGGGAACAACAACCAGTAGATATTGAGTATCAGAATTCAGGTCTGAATACCAAGGAGGAAAGTTATGATGAGTCATTGGAGGGCCGGGTGGCTACGATAGAGAAGAAGTTAGACGAAATGCTACATCTTCTATCGAAAATGGGGACAGAGCAGAGAGCCCCCCCAGAAGTAGGAAAGAAATATGACCCTCAGGCCACTATGGTGTCTCATTCTAAACCTTACCCCTCACACCCACCGCCTCCGGCTGCAGCCTTACGGCCTCCATCCCTTTCTCAACCTTTAGGCAAGCCTAAAGGCCCTAGCAACAAGTCCCTTTTAACAGGCACTAAAACCAGGCACAGTGCATCGCAATTAAACCTGACTCAGGCTGCTAGAGAGAGGGAAGGTATTTCAGGGCCTCGATGCTTCCCTAGTTTAGTTGATCATGATGAACAAGTATACCATCAGCCTGTTCCTGTTAAACTATTACAGGATTTAAAAAATGCCTGCTCCCAATATGGGCCAACTGCCCCTTTTACTCAAGTAATATTGGAGGCCGCGTGTGCTGGTATTGCATGCCCAAATGAATGGAAGCGGCTTGCCAGAGCATGCCTTAGTGCAGGAGAGTACTTATTATGGGAGACAGAGTTCACTGCACAGTGTCGGGCTAAAATTGAAACAAATAGGTTTAAGAACCTGCCTTACACTGTTGATCAGTTGTTAGGAGAGGGAACCTATAAAAACACCGAAGATCAATTGGGTTATGCAAAGGAGGCCTATTTACAAATAAATGCTGCGGCGAGAGAGGCTTGGAAAAAGTTACGCAATTCCAATCGTACAAAAAATCTAGTAGAAGTTAACAGGGACCGAATGAACCTTATCTAGAATTTTTGTCTCGATTAATGGAGACTGCAGACTGCCTAGTACAAGATGAGAATGCAAGGGAGAGTATAGTTAGACACATAGCCTATGAAAATGCCAACGCCGCCTGTCAGGCGGCTATCAGACCCCATAGGAATAAGGGAGGAATCACGGACTTTATTTCACTGTGTGCTGATATTGGACCCTCCCATGTACAAGGCCTTACTTTAGCCGCCGCTCCTCAAGGAAAGACTGTTAGTGAGTCTCTAAAATATAGAGGTCAGCGGCATTCTCGGCATGCTAGACCCCCAGGGCGTTGCTTTTCTTGTGGACAAATAGGACATTGGATGACGCAATGCCCACGCCAGGCCAGGCAAAAGAGAGAAAAATCACCTGGCACATGTCCACGCTGTGGTAAAGGGAAGCACTGGGCTAAAGATTGCAGGTCAAGAACAGATCGCAATGGCCACCCGCTTTCGGGAAACTGGAGAGGGGGCCAGCCCCTGGCCCCGCAAAACCATGGGGCAGTCCCTCCCTCTTCTCGGCCACAAGTGCATCTTCTAACAACCCCCCAAGATCAGTCTCCAGCCTCCTCCGTGCCACCCCAGGCACTGCAGGATTGGACCTCTGTTCCTCCACCTGCTCAGTATTGACCCCAGAGATGGGGACACAAGCTCTCCCCACGGGGGTCTTCGGTCCCCTTCCCCCAGGAGTGGCTGGATTGCTGTTAGGGCGAAGTAGCTCAGCCCTTAAAGGGATACAGATTACACCTGGCAAAATTGACCAGGATTTTACTGGAGAAATCAAAGTTATGGCCTCTGCCCCGAAACACGTGGTATCGATCCCAGCCGGTCAAAAATTGGCACAACTAATACTCGTCCCTTTACCCCGCGGGGAGACTGCTAATTCCCCATGTGGACAGAGAGGATTTAGATCTTCTGATATCTATTGGGTACAAGGCATAAAACAAGAGAGGCCTGAGATGACTATATTTATACAAGAAAAGCCCTTTAAAGGAATATTAGACACTGGAGCAGATGTGTCTGTGATATCTAAAAAACATTGGCCAGCCCAATGGCCCCTGACAACCTCTATGACTTCCCTACAGGGGGTTGGGCAAGCAACTGACCCACAGCAGAGCAGTGCGATCCTTGTTTGGAGAGATGAGGAAGGGCACTCTGGTCATTTTCAGCCATTTGTCTTGGATCATCTGCCAATTAATTTATGGGGTCGTGATATCATGGAAAAAATGGGAGTGTATATGTTTAGTCCTAGTGCTGCGGTCACTAAGCAGTTACTTGATCAAGGCCTCCTCCCCTTTAGGGGACTAGGCCGAGCAGCACAGGGGGAGCTAGAGCCACTCCAACCCCAGTCTCACCCTACGAGACAAGGATTAGGGTATCCCTGACGGGAGCTGTCGTTTGCCCTCCCCCTCATGCTGATCCCATAAACTGGCTCTCTGAACAACCGGTATGGGTTGAACAGTGGCCTCTTTCACTAGAAAAGATCATTGCAGTACAGCAGCTGGTACAGGAACAGCTGGACTTGGGGCATGTGGCCCCTTCTAACTCTCCATGGAATTCTCCAATTTTTGTCATAAAGAAAAAGTCAGGTAAATGGAGGCTGTTACAGGATTTGAGGAAAGTGAACGCCACCATGGAACTGATGGGAGCCCTACAGCCTGGCTTGCCTTCACCCATGGCAATCCCAAAGGATACTTATAAGATTATTATAGATTTGAAGGATTGTTTCTATACTATACCCCTGGCGCTTCAAGACTGTAAGCGCTTTGCCTTCAGCGTCCCCTCTGTTAATTTTAAAGAACCCATGAAGCGATATTACTGGCTTGTGCTCCCACAGGGCATGGCAAATAGCCCAACTTTATGTCAAAGTTTTGTAGCTAGAGCCATTTCTTCCACTCGTGAAAAATTTTCTTCTGTTTATATTGTTCATTATATGGATGACATCTTGTTGGCTTGTTCTGACCCTATCGTCGTACGACAAGCCTTCGGACAACTAAAGCAAGATCTGAGCCTCTTTGGCCTTATAATAGCAGCTGAAAAGGTTCAGGAACACCCCCCTTTTACATATCTAGGCCATATATTAGGCCCACACTATTTTAAAACCCAAAAAATACAATTAAAAACTTCACACTTAAGAACTCTTCATGATTTTCAGCAATTCTTAGGAGATATAAATTGGCTTCGGCCTTATCTAAAGCTCTCCACAGGAGAGTTAAAACCCCTTTTTGATCTCTTAAAAGGAGATACCAACCCTACATCCTTGCGCGAATTAAATCCTGACGCCAAGAGTGCCATCCAAATTGTAGAAAAGGCAATTTCCCAGCAACAAATGACCTATTGTGACTATTCTAAACCCTGGGGAGTTTACATTTTAGCTACTTCTCACTCCCCAACTGCTGTATTGTGGCAGGATGGCCCACTTTTATGGCTTTATCTACCATCAACACCCGGCAAAGTGCTGACCCCCTACTACGAATTGGTAGCTAATTTGATACATATGTGCCGAGTGGATTCCCGTAAATATTTAGGTCAGGAACCTCATTTTATCTGTGTCCCATATAATCTACAACAACAAGATTGGCTATTCGCCCATTGTGATTCTTGGGCCATTGCTTGGGCCAATTATACGGGGAAAATTTTGCATCACTACCCGTCTAACAAACTTCTCCAATTTGCTGCGTGTCATACGTTTCTATTTCCTTCCATAGTACAGGCCTCGCCTTTATCTTCTGCTGCTTTGGTATTTACAGATGGATCCTCTAATGGAAAGGCTGCTTTGACCATTAATGGGAAAACTCAATCTTGGGTTACGGATTTTTCCTCCGCCCAAGAGGTGGAATTAGAGGCTGTTTTACAAGCACTCGTCCTGTTACAAGACGAGCCCTTTAACTTATACTCAGACAGTCAATATGTAATTCGTGCTCTTCAAGTCATAGAAACCGCCCCGTGTCCCATTTCCTCCTCTTGTTTTCGCTCCGGATTCTCCATGTTGGACCCAAAATGAGAAGCTATTGACACAGCCCAAAATCATGATAAGAGCTTACTTCCTTGTGTACTCAATTGTGCGGGTCCAAGGTCACTGACCCCACAGTCAGTCCCCAACACTTCCCCTAACCCTAACCGTAACCCTTACCCTTTCCCTAACCCTAACCCTAACCATAAACCTTACCCTTACCCTAACCCAAACCCTTACCCTTACCCTTACCGTAACCCTAACCCTAACCTTAACCCTAACACTAACCCTAACACTAACCCTTACCCTTACCCTAACTCTAACCCTAACCCTAAACCTAACCCAAACCCTAAATCTAACGCCTAAACCTAACCCTAACCCTGACCCTAACCCTCACACTTACCCTATGCCTAACCCTAACCTTAATGCTAACCCTAATCCTAACCCTAACCCTTACCCTAACCCTAACCCTAACCCTAATGCTTGCCCTACCCTAACCCTAAACCTAACGCTTACCCTTATCCTAACCCAAAACCTACCCTTAATGTTAACCCTACCCCTAACCCTAACCTAAACCTTACCCTAACCCAAACAGTAATCCTTACCCTAATGCTAACCCTAACACTAAACCTTAACCTAAACCTTACCCTTTCCTTAACCCTAACCCTAACCCTAAACCTAACCCTAACCGTAACTTTAACCCTATCCCTAACCCAAACCGTAACCCTTACCCTTACCCTAAACCTAACC
>JANJXV010001127.1:25000-35000 GCA_024803745.1 Megascapheus bottae
ATCTGTACCCTAACCCTAACCCTAACCCTAATCCTTACCCTTACCCTTACCCTAACTTAACCCTAAGCCTAACCCTTACTCTAACTCTAACCCCAAGCCTTACCTTACCCTAACTCTAACACTAACCCTAACCCTAACGGTTATCCTTACCCTAACCCTAACCCTAACCTGAACCCTTACCCTTATCCTAACACTAACCCTAACCCTAACCCTAACACTTATCATTACCCTAACCCTAACCCTAATCCAAACCCTAAACCTAACCCTAACCCTAAAACTAACCTTAACCCTTTCCCTTACCCTAACCCTAACCCTAACATTAACCATTACCCTAACCCTAACCCTAACCGTAATCCGAACCCTAAACTTAACCCTAACCCTAAAACTAACCCTAACCCTTTCCCTTACCCTAACCCTAACCCTAACATTAACCATTACCCTAAACCTAACCCTAACCGTAATCCGAACCCTAAACCTAACGCTAACCCTAATACTTACCCTAACCCTAACCCTAACCCTTACCCTAAACCTAACCCTAACCCTAACCCTAAACTTTACCCTGACCCTAACCCTAACCCTAACACTTACCCTAACCCAACCATTAACAATACCATAAACCTACCCCTAACCCTAACTCTAATCCCTAACCCCAACCCTAACCCTAACCCTAAACCTAATCTGTACCCTAACCCTAACCCTAAGCCTTACCCTTACCCTAACGTAACCCCAAACCTAACCCTAACTCTAACCCTAACCCTAACCCTAACCCTAACCCTAACCCCTAACCTTAACCCCAACGCAAACGCTAACCCTAACCCTAACCTTAACCCTAACCGTAACCGTAACCCTTACGCTACACTAACTCTAATCCTAATCCTAACCCTTACCCTTACCTTAATCCTAACCCTAACCCTTACCCTTACCCTTACCCTAACGCTAACCGTAACATTTACCCTAACCGTAACCCTAACCCTTACCCTTACCCTAAAACTACCCAACCTTAACCCCAACCCTAACCCTAACCCTAACCCTAACCATTACCCTTACCCTAACCCTAACCCTAACCTTAACTCCAACCCTAAACCAAACCCTAACCCTAACCTTAACTCCAACCCTAAACCTAACCCTAACCCTAACCCTAACACTTACCCTTACCCTAACTCTAAACTTAAAACTAAAACTAACCCTAACCCTAACCCTAACCCTAAACTTAATACTTACCCTAACCCTAACCCCTAATCCTAACCCTCAACCTAACCCCATCTCTAACCCTTATGCTTACCCTAACCCTAAACTTAAACCCACCCCTAAAACTAACCCTAACCCTTCCCCTTCCCCTAACTCTAACCCTAAACCTAACCCAAACCCTAACCCTAACCCTAACCCTTACCCTAACTCTAACCTTACCCTAACCCTAACCCTAACCCTAACCCTAACCTTAACCCTAACCCTTCCCATTAACCTAACCCTAACCCTAACCCTAAACCTATACCTAACCCTAAAACTAACACTTACCCTTACCCTAACCCTAAAACTAACCCTAACCCTAACCCTGTACCTATCCTTAACCCTAACCCTTACCCTTACCCTTACCCTAACCCTAAATCTCACTCTAACCCTAACCCTAAACCTGAACATTACCCTAACCCTAACCCTAACACTTACCCTTACACTAACCCTAACCCTAACCTTAACCCCAAACCTAAAACTAACCCTAACACTTACCCTTCCCCTAACTCTAACCCTAAACCTAACCCTAACCCTAACCGTAACACTTACCCTAACACTAACCCTTACCCAAACCCTAACCTTAACCCTAACCCTTACCCCTACCCTAACCCTAACCCTAACCCTAACCCTGTACCGATCCCTAACCCTAACCCTAACCCTTACCCTTACCCTAACCCTTACCCTTACCCTAACCCTAACCCTAAACCTAACCCTAACACTAACACTAACCCTAACCACTAACCCTAACCCTAACCCTTACCCTTACCCTAACCCTAATCCTAACCCTAACCCTAATCTTAACACTAACACTTACCCTTACCCGAAACCTAACCCTAACCCTAACCCTTACCCTAACCCTCACGCTACACCTTACCCTGAACGTAACCCTAAACCTTACCCTATCCTAACACTAACCCTAAACCTAACCCTAACCATAACCCTTACCCTTACCCTAAACCTAACCCTTACCCTAACATTAACCCTAACCCTAACCTTAACCCTAAGCATTACCCTAACCCTAACCCTAACCCTAACCCTAAACCTATCCCTAACCCTAACCCTAACCCTTACCCTTACCCTAACCCTAAACCTAACACTAAGCCTAATCCTAACCCTAACCCTTACCTTTACCCTAACCCTAACCCTAAACCTAACCCTAACCCTAACCATAACCCTTACGCTAACCCTAACTCTTACCCTAACCATAACCCTAACCCTAACCCTAACCTTAACACTAACTCTTACCCTTACCCTAACCCTAACCATAAACCTAACCCTAAACCTAACCCTAAACCTTATCCTAACCTTAACTCTTACCCTAGCCCTAACCCTAAACCTTACCCTTACCCTAAACCTAACCCTTACCCTTAACGTAACCCTAAACCTAACACTAACCCTAACCCTAAGACTAACCCTAACCCTAACCCTAACGCTAACACTTACCCTTATCTAAACCTAACACTACCCCTAACCCTTACCCTAACCTTAAACCTAACCCTAACCCTAACCAATAACCCTAACCCTTACCCTAACCCTAACCCTAACCCGAACCCTAACCCGTAGCCCTAACCCTAACCCTCACCCTAACCCTAACCCTAACCCTTCCCCTAAACCTAACTGTATCCCTAAAACTTACACTTACCCTAATCCTAACCCTAAACTTAGCCCCAACCCTAAACCTAACCCTAACCCTTACCCTTACCCTAATCCTAACCCTAACCCTAACCCTAAACCTAACCCTAACCCTAACCCTTAACATTACCCTAACCCTAACCATAAACCTAACGCTAAACCTAACCTTAACCCTTACCCTAACCTTAACTCTTACCCTAACCATAACCCTAAACCTTACCCTTACCCTAAACCTAACCCTAACCCATACCGTAACCCTAACCCCAAACCTAACCATAGCCCTTACCCTTACCCTAACCCTAACCATAACCCTAAACCTTACCCTTACCCTAACCCTAGCTCTAACTCTAACCCTAACCCTAAAGCCTAACCCTAACCCTAACCCTAACCCTTACCCTTACCCTAACCCTAACCATAATCTTAACCCTAACCCTAATACTAACCCTAACCCTAACCCTTACCCTTATCCTAACCCTAACCATAAACCTAACCCTAACCCTAACCCTAACCCTAACACTTACGCTTACCCTAACCCTAACCCTAACTCTTACCCTTACCCTAACCCTAACCATAAACCTAACCCTAACCCTAACCCTAACCCTAACCCTTACCCTAACCCTAACCCTAAACCTAACCCTTACCCTAACCCAAACACTAACCCTAACCCCAACCCTAACCCTAACCCTAACCCTAACCCTTACCCTAACCCTAACCCTAACCCTTACCCTAACCCTAACCCTAACTCTAACCTTAACCTTAACCCTAACCCTAATCATTACCTTACACTAACCCTAACCATAACACTAAACCTAACTTAACCCTAACCCTAACCCTAACCCTATCCCTTACCCTCATCCTAACCCTAACCCTAACCGTAAACCTAAACCTAACCCTAACCCTAAACCTAACCCTTACACTTACCCTAACCCTAACCCTTACCTAAACCCCAACCCTAAACCTAAGGCTAACCATTACACTTACCCTAACCCTAACCATAAACCTAGCCCTAATGCTAGCCCTAACCCTTACCCTTACCCTAACCCTACCCCTAAACCTAACCCAAAACCTTACCCTTACCCTAAACCTAACCTAAACCTTACCCTATCACTAACACTAACCCTAAACCTAACCCTAACACTTACACTTACCTTAACCCTAAACCTAAAACTAATCCTAATCCTAAACCCAACCCTAACCCCTAAACCTAACCCTAACTCTAATCCTTACTCTCATCCTAACCCTACCCCTAATCCTAACCCTAAACCTTACACTTACCCTAACACTAAACCTAACTCTAACCCTTACCCCTAACCCTAACCCTAACCCTAACCCATACCCTTACCCTAACCCTTTCCCTAACCCTAAGACTAACCCTAAACCTTACCCTAACCCTAACCCTAACCCGAATCCTAACCCCTAACCCTAACCCTAAATCTAACCCTAACACTAAACCTAACCCTAACACTGACCCAGACCCTAACTCTAACCCTTAACCTTACCCTAATCCTAACCCTAACCCCAACCCTTACACTTACCCTTACCCTAACCCTAACCCTAACCTTAATGCTAACCCTAACCCTAACCCTAACCCTTACCCTAACCCTAAGACTAACCCTAAAACTTACCCTAACCCTAATCCGAACCCTAAACCTTACCCTTTCTGTAACCCTTAACCTAACCCTAACCCTAACCCTAAGACTAACCCTAACCTTAACCCTAACCCTAACACTTACACTTATCTAAACCTAACACTAATCCTAACCCTTACTCTAACCTTAAACCTAACCCTAACCCTAACACTAACACTCACCCTAACCCTAACACTAACCCTAAACCTTAAAATCACCCTAACCATAACCCTAACCCTTACCCTTACCCTAACCCTAACTCTAACCTTAAACCCAAACCTAAACCTAACCCTAACCCTTACCCTTACCCTAACCCTAACCCTAACTCTAACCTTAAAGTCAACCCTAAACCTAAACCTAACCCTTACCCTAACCCTAACCCTAACCCCTACCCTTACTTTAACCCTAACCCGAAAACTAATCCCAACCCTAACCCTAACCCTTACCCTAACCCTAATCCTAACCTTAACCCTAAACCTTACCCTTACCCTAACCCTAACCCTAACCCTAAAACTAACCCTAACCCTAACCCTAACCCCTACCCTTACTTTAACCCTAACCCGAAAACTAACCCCAACCCTAACCCTAAACCTTACCCTTACCCTAAACCTAACCCTAACCCTTAACCTTATCCTTACCCTACCACTAACCCTAACCCTAACCCTAACCCTAACCCTAAACCTTACCCTAACCCTAACTCTAACCCTAACCCTTAACCTTACCCTAACCCTAACCCTAAACATAACCCTAACACTTACCCTCAACCTAACCCTTAACCTTACACTAACCTAAAACGTATCCCTAAACCTTACCCTTACCCTAACCATAACCTTAATGCTAACCCTACCCATAACCCTTACTCGGAGCCTAACCCTAACCCTAAACCTAACCTTAACCTTAACCCTAACCCTAACCGTAACCCTAACCATAACCTTACCCTAACCCTAACCCTAACCCTAACCTTAACCCTAACCCTTCCCCTTAACGTAACCCTAACCCTAACCCTAACCCTAAACCTATACCTAACCCTAAACCTAACACTTACCCTTACCCTAACCCTAAACCTATCCCTAACCCTAACCCTGTACCTATCCTTAACCCTAACCCTAACCCTTACCCTTACCCTAACCCTAAATCTCACTCTAACCCTAACCCTAAACCTGAACATTACCCTAACCCTAACCCTAACCCTAACACTTACCCTTACCCTAACCCTAACCATAACCTTTACCCCAACCCTAAAACTAACCCTAACACTTACCCTTCCCCTAACTCTAACCCTAAACCTAACCCTAACCCTAACCCTAACACTTACCCTAACACTAACCGTTACCCAAACCCTAACCCTAACCCTAACCCTGACCTTAACCCTAACCCTTACCCCTACCCTAACCCTAACCCTAACCCTAACTCTGTACCTATCCCTAACCCTAACCATAACCCTTACCCTTACCCTAACCCTTACCCTTACCCTAACCCTAACCCTAAACCTAACCCTAACACTAACACTAACCCTAACCACTAACCCTAACCCTAACCCTTACCCTTACCCTAACCCTAATCCTAACCCTAACCCTAATCTTAACACTAACACTTACCCTTATCCGAAACCTAACCTTACCCTAACCCTTACCCTAACCCTCACGCTACACCTTACCCTGAACGTAACCCTAAACCTCACCCTATCCTAACACTAACCCTAAAGCTAACCCTTACCCTTACCTTACCCTAACGCTAACCCTATCTCTTACCCTAACCCTAACCCTCACCCTAACCCTTACCCTTACCCTAACAATAACCCTAAACTTAACCCCAACCCTAAACCCAACCCTAACCCTAACACTAACCCTTAGCCTTACCCTAACCCTAACCCTAAACCTAACCCTAACCATAACCCTTACCCTAACCCTAACCCTTACCCTAACATTAACCCTAACCCTAACCTTAACCCTAAGCATTACCCTTACACCTAACCCTAACCCTAACCCTAACCCTAAACCTATCCCTAACCCTAACCCTAACACTTACCCTTACCCTAACCCTAAACCTAAAACTAAGCCTAATCCTAACCCTAACCCTTACCTTTACCCTAACCCTAACCCTAAACCTAACCCAAACCATAACCCTTACTCTAACATTAACCCTAAACCTAACCTTAACCCTAAGCATTACCCTTACACCTAACCCTAACCCTAACCCTAACCCTAAACCTATCCCTAACCCTAACCCTAACACTTACCCTTACCCTAACCCTAAACCTAAAACTAAGCCTAATCCTAACCCTAACCCTTACCTTTACCCTAACCCTAACCCTAAACCTAACCCAAACCATAACCCTTACTCTAACCCTAACTCTTACCCTAACCATCACCCTAACCCTAACCCTAAACCTTACCCTAACCCTAACCATAAACCTAACCCTAAACCTAACCCTAACCCTTACCCTAACCTTACCTCTTACCCTAGCCCTAACCCTAAACCTTACCCTTACCCTAAACCTAAACCTTACCCTTACCGTAACCCTAAACCTAACACTAACCCTAACCCTAAGACTAACCCTAACCCTAACCCTAACACTTACCCTTATCTAAACCTAACACTACCCCTAACGCTTACCCTAACCTTAAACCTAACCCTAACCCTAACCACTAACACTAACCCTTACCCTAACCCTAACCCTAACCCGAACCCTAACCCGTAGCCCTAACCCTAACCCTTCCCCTAACCCTAACTATACCCCTAAAACTTACACTTACCCTAATCCTAACCCTAAACTTAGCCCCAACCCTAAACCTAACCCTAACCCTTACCCTTACCCTAATCCTAACCCTAACCCTAACCCTAAACCTAACCCTAACCCTAACCCTTAACCTTACCCTAACCCTAACCATAAACCTAACCCTAAACCTAACCTTAACCCTTACCCTAACCTTAACTCTTACCCTAACCCTAACCCTAAACCTTACCATTACCCTAAACCTAACCCTAACCCATACCGTAACCCTAACCCCAACCCTAACCATAACCATTACCCTTACCCTAACCCTAACCATAACCGTAAACCTTACCCTTACCCTAACCCTAGCTCTAACCCTAACCCTAACCCTAAAGCCTAACCCTAACCCTAACCCTAACCCTTACCCTTACCCTAACCCTAACCATAATCTTAACCCTAACCCTAACCCTAACCCTAACCCTAACCCTTACCCTTATCCTAACCCTAACCATACACCTAACCCTAACCCTAACCCTAACCCTAACACTTAAGCTTACCCTAACCCTAACCCTAACTCTTACACTTACCCTAACCCTAACCATAAACCTAACCCTAACCCTAACCCTAACCCTAACCCTTACCCTTACCCTAACCCTAACCCTAAACCTAACCCTTACCCTAACCCTAACACTAACCCTAACCCCAACCCTAACCCTAACCCTAACCCTAACCCTTACCCTAACCCTAACCCTAACCCTTACCCTAACCCTAACCCTAACTCTAACCTTAACCCTAACCCTAACCCTAACCATTACCTTACACTAACCCTAACCATAACACTAAACCTAACTTAACCCTAACCCTAACCCTAACCCTATCCCTTACCCTCATCATAACCCTAACCCTAACCGTAAACCTAAACCTAACCCTAACCCTAAACCTACCCCTTACACTTACCCTAACCCTATCCCTTACCTAAACCACAACCCTAAACCTAACGCTAAACCTTACACTTACCCTAACCCTAACCATAAACCTAGCCCTAATCCTAGCCCTAACCCTTACCCTTACCCTAACCCTACCCCTAAACCTAACCCAAAACCTTACCCTTACCCTAAACCTAACCTAAACCTTACCCTATCACTAACACTAACCCTAAACCTAACCCTAACACTTACAGTTACCTTAACCCTAAACCTAAAACTAATCCTAATCCTAAACCTAACCCTAACCCCTAAACCTAACCCTAACTCTAATCCTTACTCTCATCCTAACCCTAACCCCTAACCCTAACCCTAAACCTTACCCTTACCCTAACACTAAACCTAGCTCTAACCCTTACCCCTAACCCTAACCCTAACCCATACCCTTACCCTAACCCTTTCCCTAACCCAAAGACTAACCCTAAACCTTACCCTAACCCTAACCCTAACCCGAATCCTAACCCCTAACCCTAACCCTAACTCTAACCCTAACCCTAAACCTAACCCTAACACTGACCCAGACCCTAACTCTAACCCTTACCCTTACCCTAATCCTAACCCTAACCCCAACCCTTACACTTACCCTTACCCTAACCCTAACCCTAACCTTAATGCTAACCCTAACCCTAACCCTAACCCTTACCCTAACCCTAAGACTAACCCTAAACCTTACCCTAACCCTAATCTGAACCCTAACCCTTACCCTTTCTGTAACCCTTAACCTAACCCTAACCCTAACCCTAAGACTAACCCTAACCCTAACCCTAACCCTAACACTTACCCTTATCTAAACCTAACACTAACCCTAACCCTTACTCTAAACTTAAACCTAACCCTAACCCTAACACTAACACTCACCCTAACCCTAACACTAACCCTAACCCTTACCCTTACCCTAACCCTAACCCTAACTCTAACCTTAAAGTCAACCCTAAACCTAAACCTAACCCTTACCCTAATCCTAACCCTAACCCTAACCCTAACACTTACTCTAACTCTAACCCTTACCCTTACCCTAACCCTAACCCTAACCCTAACCCCTACCCTTACTTTAACCCTAACCCGAAAACTAACCCCAACCCTAACCCTAACCCTTACCCTAACCCTAACCTTAACCCTAAACCTTACCCTTACTCTAACCCTAACCCTAACCCTAAAACTAACCCTAATCCTAACCCTAACCCCTACCCTTACTTTAACCCTAACCCGAAAACTAACCCCAACCCTAACCCTAACCCTTACCCTTACCCTAACCCTAACCCTAACCCTAACCCTAACCCTAACCCTAAACCTTACCCTAACCCTAACTCTAACCCTAACCCTTAACCTTACCCTAACCCTAACCCCAAACATAACCCTAACACTTACCCTCAACCTAACCCTTAACCTTACACTAACCTAAAACTTATCCCTAAACCTTACCCTTACCCTAAACATAACCTTAATGCTAAACCTACCCATAACCCTTACTCTGAGCCTAACCCTAACCCTAAACCTAACCCTAACCTTAACCCTAACCCCTAACCCTAACCCTAATCCTTACCCTTACCCTTACCCTAACCCCTAAACTTAACCCTAACCCTAACCCTTACCCTCATCCTAACCCTAACCCTACCCTAACCCTAACACTTACCCTTACCGAACCCTAACACTAACCCTACCCCTAAACCTTACCCTTACCCTAAACCTAACCCTAACCCTTACCCTATCCCTAACCCTAACACTAACCTTAAAACTAACCCTTACTCTTACCTTAACCTTAACCCTAAACCTAGCCCTAACCCTAACCCCTAACCCTAACCCTAAACCTA
>JANJXV010001127.1:37500-70000 GCA_024803745.1 Megascapheus bottae
CCTAATCCTTACCCTAACCCTAACCCTAACCCTTACCCTAACCCTAACTCTAACACTAAGCCCTAACCCTAACCCTAACACTCTCCCTAACCCTAACACTAACCCTTACCCTACATCTAACCCTAATCCTAACCCTAACCCTAAACTAACCCTAACACTAACCACTAACCCTAACCCTAACCCTAACCCTTACCCTTACCCTAACACTAACCATAACCTTAACCCTAACCCTAACACTAACCGTAACCCTAACACTTACCCTTACCCTAACCATAACCATAAACCTAACCCTAAACCTAACCCTAACCTTAACCCTTACCCTTAACCTAACCCTAACTCTAACCCCAACCCTTACGTTACCCTAAACCTAACCCTAACCCTAACCCTTACCCGTACCCTAACCCTAACAATAAACCTAACCCTAAACCTAACGCTAACCCTTACCCTTACCCTAACCCTAACTCTAACCCCAACCCTTACCCTTACCCTAACCCTAACACCTAACCCTAACCCTAACCCTTACCCTTACCCTAACCCTTCCCATAACCTTAACCCTAAAACTAACACTAACCCAAACCCTTACCCTTACCCTAACCCTAACCATAAACCTAACCCTAAACCTAACCCTAACCCTAACCCTTACCCTTAACCTAACCCTAACTCTAACCCAAACCCTTACCCTTAGCCTAACCCTAACCCTAACCCTAACCCTAACCATACCCTATCCCTAAACCTAACCCTAAACCTAACCCTAACCCTTACCTTTACCCTAACCCTAAACCCAAACCTAACCCCAACCCTAACCCTAACCCTAAACCTTACCGTAACGGTAACGCTAAACCTAACTCTAACCCTAAACCTAACCCTAACCCTTACCTTAACCCTAACACTAACACCTACCCCTAAACCTAACCCTAACCCTAAATCTAATACTTACCCTAACCCTAACCCTTACCCTAACCCTAACCCTAACCCTAAAACTAACCCTAACCCTAACCCTAACCTTAACCCCTACCCTTACTCTAACCCTAACACCAAACCTAACCCTAACCCTTAAACCTAACCCTTACACTTACCTTAACCCTAACCCTATACCTAGCCCTAACCCTAACCCCTAACCCTAACCATAAACCTAAACCTTACCTTACCCTAACCCTAAACCTAAACCTAACACTTACCCCTAACCCTAAGCTTAACCCTAACCCTAACCCTTACTCTTACCCTAAACCTAACACTAACCCTAAACCTAACCCTTACCCTAACCATAACCCTAACCCTAACCCTTACCCTAACTCTAACCCTAACCCTAAACCTAACCCTAACACTAACCACTAACCCTAACCCTAACCCTAACCCTAACTGTTACCCTGACCCTAACACTTACCCTAACCCTAACCATAACCCTAAACCTAGCCCTAACCCTAACCCCTAAACCTAACCCTAAACCTAAACCTTAACTTGCCCTAACCCTAAACCTAACCCTGACCCTTACACCTAACCCTAACCGTAACCCTAAACCTAACCCTTACCCTTACCCTAAACTTAACCATAAATCTAACCCTAACCCTAACCCTAATACTTACCCTTACCCTAACAGTAACACTAATCCTAAACCCTAACAATAACCCTAACCCTTACCCTTACCCTAACCCTAACCCTAACCCCAACCATTACCCTTACCCTAACCCTAACCCTAACCGTAATGCTAACTCTAAACCTAACCCTAACCCTTACCCTAACCCTAAGACTAACCCTAATCCGTACCCTAACCCTAACCCTAATCCTTACCCTAACCCTAACTCTAACACTAAGCCCTAACCCTAACCCTAACCCTAAAACTCTCCCTAACCCTAACACTAACCCTAACCCTTACCCTACATCTAACCAGAATCCTAACCCTAACCCTAAACCTAACCCTAACACTAACCACTAACCCTAACCCTAACCCTAACCCTTACCCTTACCCTAACACTAACCATAACCTTAACCCTAACCCTAACACTAAATGTAATCCTAACACTTACCCTTACCCTAACACTAACCATAAACCTAACCATAAACCTAACCCTAACCTTAACCCTTACCCTAAACCTGACCCTAACTCTAACCCCAACCCTAACCCTAACCCTAAACCTAACCCTAACCCTAACCCTAACCCCAAACCCTAACTCTAACCCTAACCCTAACCCTAAAACTTACCCTTACCCTAACCCTAACCCTAACCTTAATGCTTACACTAACCCTAATCCAAAACCTTAGCCGAACCCTAACCCTAACCCTAATTCTTACCCTAACCCTAACCCCTAACCCTAACCTGAACCCTAACCCCAAACCTAACCCTAACCCTAACACTCTCCCTAACCCTAACACTAACCCTAACCCTTACCCTACATCTAACCCTAATCCTAACCCTAACCCTAAACCTAACCCTAACACTAACCACTAACCCTAACCCTAACCCTAACGGTTACCCTGACCCTAACACTTACCCTAAACCTAACCTTAACCCTAAACCTAGCCCTAACCCTAACCCCTAATCCTAACCCTAAACCTAAACCTTTCCTTACCCTAACCCTAAACCTAACCCTGACCCTTACCCCTAACCCTAACCGTAACTCTAAACCTAACCCTTACCCTTTCCCTAACACTAAACCTAACCCTAACTCTAACCCTTACCCTAACCCTAATACTTACCCTTACCCTACCATAACCTTAACCCTAACCCTAAACCTAACCCTAACCCTAACCATAACACTTACCCTTACCCTAAACCTAACCCTAACCTTACACTAACCCTAACCCTAACCCCTAACCCCAACCCTAACCCTTACCCTTACCCTAACAGTAACACTAATCCTAAACCCTAACAATAACCCTAACCCTTACCCTTACCCTAACCCTAACCCTAACCCCAACCATTACCCTTACCCTAACCCTAACCCTAACCGTAATGCTAACCCTAAACGTAACCCTAAACCTTACCCTAACCCTAAGACTAACCCTAATCGTACCCTAACCCTAACCCTAACCCTTACGCTAACCCTAACTCTAACACTAAGCCCTAACCCTAACCCTAACCCTAACACTCTCCCTAACCCTAACACTAACCCTAACACTTACCCTACATCTAACCCTAATCCTAACCCTAACCCTAAAACTTACTCTTACCTAAAACCAGCCCAAACGCTTACCCTAACCCTAACCCTAAACCTAACACTTACACTTACCTAAACCCTAACCCTAATCCTAAACCTAACCCCTAACCCTAACACTTACCCTAACCCTAACCCTAACACTAACCCTTACCCTTACCCTAACCCTAACCCTTGCCCTAACTCTAACCCTAACCGTAACACCTAAACCTAACCCTAACCATTACCCCAACACTAACCCTAACCTTACCCTAACCCTAAACCTAACACTAACCTTAACCCTAACCCTTACCCTTACCCTAAGCCTAACCCTAAACCTAACCCTAACCTTAATGATAACTATAACCCTAACCTAACCCTAACCCCTATCCCTAACACTAACCCTAACACTAACACTAACCCTAACCCTTTCCCTTACCCTAACCCTAACACTAAACCTAACCCTAACCCTAAAACTAACCCTTACCCTAACCCTTACACTTACCGTAACCCTAACCCTAACCCTTACCCTTACACTTAACCTAAACATAACCTTAATGCTAACCCTTAAACTAACCCTAACCCTAACCCTAACCCTTACCCCAAACCTAACCCTAACCCTAACCCTAACCCTTACCCTTTCCCTAACACTAAACCTAACCCTAACTCTAACCCTTACCCTTACCCTCACCCTAACCCTAACACTAACCTTAACCCTAACCCTAACACTAACCTTAACCCTAACCCTAACCCTAACTCTTACCCTTACCGTATCCCTAAACCTAACCCTAACCCTAACCAGAAAACTAACACTAACCCTAACCCTAACCCTTACCCTTACCCTAACCCTAACCCTAAACCTAAATCTAACTCTCACTGTAAACCTAACCATTACCCTTACCATAACCCTAAACCTAATCCTAATCCTAAACCTAATCTTAACCCTAACCCTAACCCCAATCCTAACCCTTACCCTTATTCTAACCCTAACAATAAACCTAACCCTAACCCTAACCCTTACCCTTACCCTAACCCTAACCCTAAATCTACCCCTAAACCTAACCTTAACCCTAACCACTAACCCTAACGCTAATCCTAACCCTAACCCTTACCCTTACCATAAATCTAACACTAAACGTAATGCTAAACCTAACCCTAGCCGTAACCCTAACCCTTACCCTAACCCTAACCCTAACCCTAATCTTACCCTAACCCTAACCCTAATCCTAACCTTAATGCTAACCCTAAGCCTAACACTAACCCTAACCGTTACACCTTCCCTAAGCCTCACCGTGTCCCTAACCCTTACCCTAACCCTAAACCTAACCCTAACCCATACCCTTACCCTAAACCTAACCCTAACCCTAACCCTGACCCTAATACTTACCTAACCTTAACTCGAACCCGAATCCTAACCCTAACCCTCACCCTTACAATAACCCTAACCCTAAACTTAACCCTAACCCTAACCTTAACCCTAACCCTTCCCCTTACCCTAACTCTAACCCTAACACTAAACCTAAACCTAACCCTAACGCTAACCCTTACCCTTACCCTAAGCCTAACCCTAAAACTAACCCTAAACCTAACCCTAACCCTAACCCTTACCATTACCCTAACCCTAACCCCAACCTTAACCCTAACCCTAACACTAACCCTTAATCTAACCCTTACCCTTACCCTAACCCTAACACAAAACCTAACCCTAACAGTAACCCTAACCCTAACATTTACCCTTACTCTAACCCTAACGCTAACCCCAACGCTTAGCCTTACCCTAACCGTAACCCTAACCTTAATGCTAACCCTAACCCTACCCTAACCCTAAGACTAACCCTAATCCTTACCTAACCCTAAACCTAAACCTAACCCTTACCCTTTCCGTAAGCCTAACCCTAATCCTAACCCTAACCCTAACCCTAACACTAACTCTAACCCTAACCCTAACTCTAACCCTAACACTTACCCTTATCTAAACCTATCCCTAACCCTAACCCTTACCGTAAACGGAAACCTAACCCTTACTATAATCCCTAACCCTAACACTAAGCCTAACCCTAACTATAACCCTTATCCTTACCCTAACCCTAACCCTAACCCTAACACTTACCCTAACCCTAACCCTTACCCTAACCTTAACTCTAACCCTATCCCCTAAACCTAACCCTAGCCCTAACACTCACCCTAACCCTAACCCTAACCCTAACCCTAACCCTTACCCTAACCCTAACACTAACCCTAACACTTACCCTTACCCTAACCCTAACTCTAACCTTAAACCCAACCCTAAACCTAGCCCTAACCCTTACCCTTACCCTTACCCTAAATCTAACCCTAACACTTACCCTAACCTTAACCCTTACCCTAACCCTAACCCTAACCCTAACCTTAACCCTAACCCTTTCGCTTACCCTAAACCTAACCCTAACCCTAACCCTAAAACTAACCCTAACCCTAACCCTAACCCCTATCGTTACTCTAACCTTAAAACCAAACATAACCCTCACCCTAACCCTAACCCTTACCCTTACCCTAACCTTAACCCTAACCCTAAACCTTAACCTTATCCTTACTCTAAATCTAACCCTAAACCTTACACTTACCCTAAACCTAACCCTAACCCTAACCCTAAACTTTACCCTTACCCTAAATCTAACCCTATTCCTTACCCTAAACAAAACCCTAACCCTAACCTTAACCCGAACCCTTACACTTATCTTAACCCTAACCCCAAAACTAGCCCTAACCCTAACCCCTAACCCTCACCCTAAACCTAAACCATACCTTATCCTAACTTACAGCTAACTCTAACCCTTACCCCTAACCCTAACCCTAACCCTTACCCTAACCATAACCCTAACCCTAACCCTTACCCTAACCCTAACCCTAACCCTAAACCTAACCCTAACCCTAACCCCTAACTCTAACCCTAACCCTAACCCTAATCCTTACCCTAACACTAACCCTAACCCTAACACTTACCCTTACCCTAACCATAACCCTAACCCTAACCCTAAACCTAACCCTAACCCTAACTCTATCCCTAACCCTCACCCTTAACTTTAACCTAACCCTAACCCTAACACTAACATTTACCCTTACCCTAACCCTAACCCTAACCCTTACCCAAACCCTAACCCTAACCATAAACCTAACCCTTACCCTTACCCTAACCCTAAGCCTAACCCTAACCTAACACTTACCCTTACCCTAACCCTAACCCTGACCCTAACCCTAACCTTACCCTAACCCTAACCCTAACCCTAACAACTAACCCTAACCCTAACCCTAACCCTTAGCCTTACCCTAACCCTAACCCTAACCCTTACCCTTACCCTAAACCTAACCCTAACCCCAACCATTACCCTTACCCTAACCCTAACCCTAACCCTTACCCTAACCCTAAGACCAACCCTAATCCTTACCCTAACCCTAACCCTAACCCTTACCCTAACCCAAACCATAACACTAAACCTAACCCTAATCCTAACCCTAACCCTTACACTTACCCTAAATCTAACACTAAACTTAAAGATAAACCTACCCTAGCCCTAACCCTAACCCTTACCCAAACCCTAACCCTAACCCTAATCCTTACCCTAACCCTAACCCTAACCCTAACCTTAATGCTAACCATAAGCCTAACACAAACCCTAACCCTTACACTTTCCCTAAGCCTAATCGTATCCCTAACCCTTACCCTTACCCTAACCCTAACCCTAAACCTAACCCTAAACCATACCCTTACCCTAATCCTAACCCTAACACTAACCCTGATCCTAACACTTACGCTAACCATAAACGGAACCCGAATCCTAACCCCTAACCCTAACCCTAATCCTCACCCTAACACTAACCCTAACCTTCCCCTAACCCTAACCCTTACCCTTACCGTAACCCTAACCCTAGTCTTAACCCCAACCCTAATTCTAACCCTAACCCTCACCCTTACCATAACGGTAACCCTAAACCTAACCTTAACCCTTACCCTACCCCTAACCCTTACCCTCACCCTAACCATGAACCTAACCCTAACCTTAACCCTAACCCTTACCCTTACCCTAACTCTAACCCTAACCCTAACCCTAAACTTAACCCTAACCCTTACCCTTACCCTAACTCTAAATCTAACCCTAAACCTAACCCTAACCCTAACCCCAACCTTAACCCTAACCCTAACACTATCCCTAAACCTAAACCTTACCCTTACCCTAACCCTAACACAAAACCTAACCCTAACAGTAACCCTAACCCTAACCCTTACCCTTACCCTAACCCTAACCTTAATGCTACCCCTAACCCTTACCCTAACCCTAAGATTAACCCTAATCCTTACCTAACCCTAACCCTAACCCTTACCCTAACCCTAACCCTAACCCGAACCTTAACCCTAACACTTTCCCTTACACTAACCCTAACCCTAAAACTAACCCTAACCCTAACCCTAACCCCTACCCTTACTCTAACCCTAAAACCAAAACTAACCCTAACCCTAACCCTAACCCTTACCCTTAACCTAACCCTAACCCTAACCTTAACCTTATCCTTACTCTAAATCTAACCCTAACCCTAAACCTAACCCTAACCCTAACCCTTATCCATACCGTAACCCTAAACCTGAACCCAACCCTAACCCTAACGCTAACCCTAACCCTAACCCTAACCCTAACACTTACCCTTACCCTAACCCTAAATCTAACCCTAACCCTAAACTTTACCCTTACCCTAAACCTAACACTATCCCTTACCCTATACGTAGCCCTAACCCTACCCATAACCCTAACCCTTACACTTACCTTTACCCTAACCCTAAACCAAGCCCTAACCCTAACCCTAACCCTAACCCTTACCCTTACCATAAACTTAACCCTAAACATAACCCTAACACTTACCCTTACCCTAACCCTAACACTGACCCTAACCCTAAGCTTACACTAACCCTAACCCTAACCCTAACCCTAACCCTAACACTAACACTAACACTTACTCTTACCCTAACCCTAAACCTAAACCTAACCCTAACCCTAACCCTAACCCTTACCCTTTCCCTAACCCCAACCCTAACCCTAAACATTACCCTTACTCTAACCCTAACCCTAACCCTAACCCTAACCCTTACCCTTTCCCTAACCCTAACCCTAACCCTAACCCGTACCCTTACCCTATCCCTAACCCTAACCCTAAACCTAACCCTAACACTAAACATAACCCGTAACCCTCACCCTAACAGTAACCCTTACCCTTACCCTAACCCTAACCCTAACCCTTACCCTAACCCTAACCATAACGCTAATCCTCACCATAACCCTAACCCTAACCCTAAAACTAACCCTTACCCTAAACCTTACCCTTTCCCTAACCCTAACCCTAACCCTAACCCTAACCTTAATGCTAACACTTAACCTAACCCTAACCCTTACCCTAACCCTCACCCTAACATTAACCCTAACCTTTACCCTAACCCTAACCCTAACCCTTACCCTATCCCTTAACGTAACCCAAAACCTAAACCTAACCCTAAACCTAACCCCTAACCATAACCCTAAAACTAACCCTTACCCTTTATTTCACCTCAAAACTAACCCTAACCGTTACCCTTACCCTAACCCTAACCGTAAACCAATCCCTAACCCTAACCCTAACCCCGAACCCTAACCCTAAACCTAGCAATAACTCTAACCCTTACTCTTACCCTAACCCTAAGCCTAATCTTAATCCTAATCCTAACCCTAACCCTAACCCTTACCGTAACCCTAACCCTAATCCTTAGCCTACCCTAACCCTGACCCTAACCCTAACCCTTACCCTTTCCCTAACCCTAACCCCAACCCTAACCCTTACCCTAACCTTAAGACTAACACTTACCCTAACCCTAACCCTAACCTTAAACCTAACCCGAACCCTAACCTAAACCTAACCCTAACCCTAACCCTAACCCTAACCTAAACCTAACCCTAAACCTAACCCTAAACCTAACCTTAACCCTAACTTTACCCTTACCCTAACCCTAACCCTAAAGCTAACCCTATCGCTTATCCTAACCCTAACCCTAATCCTAAACCTAACACTTACCCTTACCTTAACCCTAACCCTAACCCTAACCCCTAACCCTAACCCTACTCCTAACCCTTACCCTTACCCTAACCCAAAACCTAACCTTAATGTTAACCCTAACGCTAACCCTAACCTTAAACCGTCCCCTAACCCTAACCCTAACCCTAATCCTTACCCTAACCCTAACCCTAACCCTAACCCTTACCCTAACCCTTACCCTTTCCTTAACCCTAACCCTAACCCTAACCCTAACCCCTAACACTAACCATAACCTTAACCCTAACACTTACACTTACCCTAACCCTAAACTTAACCCTAAACCTAACCCTTACCCTAAACGTAACCCTAACCTTAACCCTAACCCTAACTCTAACCATAAACCTAACCCTTAGCCTTACCCTAACCCTAACCCTAAACCTAACCCTAACCCTCACCATAACCCTTACCCTTACCCTAACCCTAAACATAACCCTAACCCTAACCCTAACCCTTACCCTAACCATAACCCTAACTGTAAACCTTAACCCAACCCTAACCCTAACCGTAAACCTAACCCTAACCCTAACCCCTAACCCTTACCCTAACCCTAACACTAACCCTAACACTTACCCTTACCCTAACCATAACCCTAACCCTAACCCTAAACCTAACCCTAACCCTAAGTCTAACCCTAACCCTAAACCTTACCCTTACCCTTAACCTAACCCTAACCCTAACCGTATCCCTAACACTTACCCTTACACTAACCCGAACCCTAACCCTTACCCAAACCCTAACCCTAACCATAACGCTACCCCTTACCCTAACCCTAACCCTAACCACTAACCCTAACCCTAACCATAACCCTTACCCTTTCCGTAATCCTAACCCTAACCCTAACACTAACCCTAAGACTAACCCTAACGCTAACCCTAACCCTAACACTTACCCTTACCGTAATCCTAACCCTAACCCCAACACTAACCCTAAACCTTACCCTAACCCTAACCCTAACCCTAACCTTAATGTTAACACTTACTCTAACCCTAACCCTTAGCCTAACCCTCACCCTAACCCTAACCCTAACCTTTACCCTCACCCTCACCCTAACTCCTACCCTTACCTTAATCCTAACCCTCAACCCAACCCTAACCCATAACTCTAACCCTAACCCTAACCCCTAATGCTAACCCTAACCCTTACCCTTACCATAACCCTAACCCTACCCCAAACCCCTAAAAATAACCCCAATCCTAACCATAACCCTAACCCTTACCCTTACTCTAACCCTAACCCTAAACCTAACCCTAACCCTAATCCTAACCCTAACCCTAAACCTAACCCTAACCCTAACCCTTACCCCTAACCCTAACCCTAACCCTAACCTTTACCCTTACACTAAACCTAACCCTAAACCTAACCCTTACCCTTACCTTAACCCTAACCCTAACCTTAACACTAACCCCTAACCCTAACCCTAACACTAACCCTTACACTTACCCTAAACCTAACCCTAACATTATTGCTAACCGTAACCCTAACCCTAACCCTAACCCTTACCCTAACCCTAACCCTAACCCTAATGCTTGCCCTAACCCTAACTCTAACCTAACCCTTACCCTTACCCTAACCCAAAACCTAACCTTAATGTTAACCCTAACGCTAACCATAACCTTAAACCTTCCCCTAACCCTAACCCTAACCCTAATCCTTACACTAACCCTAACCCTAACCCTTACCCTAACCAGTACTCTTTCCTTAACCCTAACCATAACCCTAACATTAACCCTAACCCTAACCCCTTACACTAACAGTAACCCTAACCCTAACACTTCCCCTTACCCTAACCCTAAACTTAACCCTAAACCTAACCCTTACCCTAACCGTAACGCTAACCTTAACCCTAACCCTCACCCTAACCCTAACCCTAAACCTAACCCTTAGCCTTACCCTAACCCTAACCCTAAACCTAACCCTAACCCTCACCCTAACCCTTACTCTTACCCTAACCCTAACCCTAAACCTAACCCTAACCCTAACCCTTACCCTAACCCTAACCCTACTCCTAACCCTAACCCTTACCCTAAACCTAGCCCTAAACCTTACCCTTACCCTAACCCTAACCCTAACCCTAACCCTTACCCTTTTCCTAAACCTAACCCTAACCGTAACCCTAACACTTCCCTTACCCTAACCCCAAACCTAACCTTAATGTTAACCCTAACCCTAACCCTAAACTTAACACTAACACTTACCCTTAACCTAACCCTAACCCTAACCCTAACCTTCACCCTAACAGTAACCCTAACCCTAACCACTACCCTTACCCTTACCCTCAAGCTAAACCTTACCCTGAACATAACCCTAAACCTTAACCTACCCTAGCCCTAACACTAACCATAACCCTAACCCTAAACCTTACCCTTACCTAACCCTAACCCTAACCTCAACCCTAAACGTATCCCTAACGCTAACCCTAACCCTTACCCTTACCCTAACCCTAAACCTAACCCTTACCCTTACCTTAACCCTAACCCTAACCTTAACACTAACCCCTAGCCCTAACCCTAACACTAACCCTTACACTTACCCTAACCCTAAACATAATATTATTGCTAACCCAAACCCTAACCCTAACTCTTACCTAACCCTAACCCTAACCCTAATGCTTGCCCTAACCCTAACTCTAACCTAACCCTTACCCTTACCCTAACCCAAAACCTAACCTTAATGTTAACCCTAACGCTAACCATAACCTTAAACCTTCCCCTAACCCTAACCCTAACCCTAATCCTTACGCTAACCCTAACCCTAACCCTTACCCTAACCATTACCCTTTCCTTAACCCTAACCCTAACCCTAACATTAACCCTAACCCTAACCCCTTACACTAAGCGTAACCCTAACCCTAACACTTACCCTTACCCTAACCCTAAACTTAAACCTAAACCTAACCCTAACCCTTACCCTAACCGTAACCCTAACCCTAACCATAAACCTAACCCTTAGCCTTACCCTAACCCTAACCCTAAACCTAACCCTAACCCTCACCCTAACCCTTACTCTTACCCTAACCCTAACCCTAAACCTAACCCTAACCCTAACCCTTACCATAACCATAACCCTAACTCTAACCCTAAACCTAACCCTAACCCTAACCCTAAACCTAACCCTAACACTTACTCTAACCCTAACCCTTACCCTTAACCTAACCCTAACCTTAACCGTATCCCTAACACTTACCCTTACACTAACCCTAACCCTAAACCTTACCCAAACCCTAGCCCTAACCATAACCCTACCCCTTACCCTTACCCTAAACCTAAGCCTAACCCTAACCCTAACACTTACCCTTACCCTAACTCTAACCCTGACCCTAAACCTAAACTTACCCTAACCCTAACCCTACCACTAACCCCTAACCCTAACCCTAACCCTAACTCTTACCCTTACCCTAACAGTAACGCTAATCCTAAACCCTAACAATAACCCTAACCCTAACCCTTACACTTATACTAACCCTAACCCAAACCCCAACCATTACCCTTACCCTAACCCTAACCCTAACCGTAATGCTAACCCTAAACCTAACCCTAACCCTAACCCTTACCCTTTCCGTAATCCTAACCCTAACCCTAACACTAACCCTAAGACTAACCCTAACCCTAACCATAACCCTAACACTTACCCTTATCTAAACCTAACCCTAACCCTTACCCTAACGCTAAACCTAAGCCTAACCCTAACAGTAACCCTAAAACTAACTCTAACACTTACCCTTACCCTCACCCTAACCCTAAACCTAACACTTACCGTAACCCTAATCCTAACCCTTAACCTAACCCTAACCCTAACCCTAACCACTAACCCTAACCCTAACCCTAATCCTTTCCCTTTCCGTAATCCTAACCCTAACTCTAACACTATCCCTAAGAGTAACCTAACCCTAACCCTAACCCTAACACTTACCCTTATATAAACCTAACCCTAACCCTAACCCTTACCCTAACCCTAAACCTAAGCCTAACCCTAACAGTAACCCTAACCCTAACTCTAAACCTTACCCTTACCCTAACCCTAACCCTAAACCTAACACTTACCGTAACCCTAACCCTAACCCTTACCCTTACCCTAACCCTAATCCTAACCACTAACCCTAACCCTAACCCTAACACTCACCCTAACCCTAACCCTAAACCTAAACCTTAAACTAACCCTAACCCTAACCCCAACGCTAACATTAACCCTAACCCTCAACCTTATCCTATCCCTAACCCTAACCCTAACCATAAAACTAACCCTAACCCTAACCCTAAACCCTACCCTTACTCTAACCCCAATCCCAAACGTAACCCTAACCTTAACCATTACCCTTACCCTAACCCTAACCCTAACCCTTAACCTTATCCTTACCCTAAATCAAACCCTAACCCATACCCTAACCCTAACCCTAACCCTAACCCTCACCTAACCCTAATGCTTGCCCTAACCCTAATTCTAACCTAACCCTTACCCTTACCCTAACCCAAAACCTAACCTTAATGTTAACCCTAACGCTAACCCTAAACTTAATCCTTACCCTAACCCAAACCCTAACCCTAATCCTTACGCTAACCCTAAACCTAACCCTAACCCTTACCCTAACCCTTACCCTTTCCTTAACCCTAACCCTAACCCTAACCCTAACATTAACCCTAACCCTAACCCCTAACACTAACCATAACCCTAACCCTAACACTGACCCTTACCCTAACCCTAAACTTAACCCTAAACCTAACCCTTACCCTAACCGTAACCCTAACCTTAACCCTAACCTAACTCTAACCCTAAACCTAACCCTTAGCCTTACACTAACGCTAACCCTAAACCTAACCCTAACCCTCACCCTAACCCTTACCCTTACCCTAACCCTAAGCCTAAACCTAACCCTAACCCTTACCCTAACCATAACCCTAACTCTAACCCTTAACCTAACCCTAACCCTAACCCTAAACCTAACCCTAACCCTAACCCCTAACACTTACCCTAACCCTAACCCTAACCCTAACACTTACCCTTACCCCAACAATAACCCTAACCCTAACCCTAAACCTAACCCTAACCCTTACTCTAACCCTAACCCTAACCCTTACCCGTAACCTAACCCTAACCCTAACCGTATCCCTAACACTTACCCTTACACTAACCCTAACCCTAACCCTTACCCAAACCCTAACCCTAACCATAACCCTACCCCTTACCCTTACCCTAACCCTAACCCTAACCCTAACCCTAACACTTACCCTTACCCTAACTCTAACCCTGACCCTAAACCTAACCTTACCCTAACCCTAACCCTACCACTAACCCCTAACCCTAACCCTAACCCTAACTCTTACCCTTACCCTAACAGTAACGCTAATCCTAAACCCTAACAATAACCCTAACCCTAACCCTTACCCTGACACTAACCCTAACCCTAACCCCAACCATTACCCTTACCCTAACCCTAACCCTAACCGTAATGCTAACCCTAACCCTAACCCTAACCCTTACCCTTTCCGTAATCCTAACCCTAACCCTAACACTAACCCTAAGACTAACCCTAACCCTAACCCTAACCCTAACATTTACACTAATTCTAACCGTAACCCCAACCCTAACCCTAACCCTTACCCTAACCTTAATCCTAACCCTAACCCAAACCCTAACCCTTACCCTTACCCTAACCCTAACCCTAACCTTAATGTTAACACTTACCCTAACCCTAACCCTTACCCTAACCCTCACCCTAACCCTTGCCCTAACCTTTACCCTAACCCTCACCCTAACTCCTACCCTTACCTTAATCCTAACCCTCAACCCAACCCTAACCCCTAACTCTAACCCTAACCCTAACCCTAACCCCTAACGCTAACCCTAACCCTTACCCTTACCCTAAGCCTAACCCTACCCCAAACCCCTAAACCTAACCCCAATCCTAACCCTAACCCTAACCCTTACCCTTACTCTAACCCTAACCCTAAATCTAACCCTAACCCTAAACCTAACCTTAACCCTAACCCTTACCCTTTTCCTAAACCTAACCCTAACCGTAACAGTAACACTTCCCTTACCCTAACCCAAAACCTAACCTTAATGTTAACCGTACCCCTAACCCTAACCGTAACACTTACCCTAAACACTAACCCTAACCCTATTCCTTACGCTAACCCCAACCCTAAACCTTACCCTTACCCTATCCCTAAAACTTCCTTACCCTAACCCAAAACCTAAACTTAATGTTAACCCTAACCCTAACCCTAAACTTAACACTAACACTTACCCTTAACCTAACCCTAACCCTAACCCTAACCTTCACCCTAACTGTAACCCTAACCCTAACCACTACCCTTAACCTAACCCTAACCCTAACCCTAACCCTTACCCTCATGCTAAACCTTACCCTGAACCTAACCCTAACCCTTAATCTACCCTATCCCTAACACTAACCCTAACCCTAACCCTAACCCTTACCCTTACCCTAACCCTAACCCTAACCTCAACCCTAAACATATCCCTAAACCTAACCCTAACCCTTACCCTTACCCTAACCCTAAACCTAACCCTAACCCTAACCCTTACCCTTACACTAAACCTAACCCTAACCCTAACCCTTACCCTTACCTTAAACCTAACCCTAACCTTAACACTAACCCCTAACCCTAACCCTAACACTAACCCTTACACTTACCCTAAACCTAACCCTAACATTATTGCTAACCGTAACCCTAACCCTAACCCTAACCCTTACCCTAACCCTAACCTAACCCTAATGCTTGCCCTAACCCTAACTCTAACCTAACCCTTACCCTTACCCTAACCCAAAACCTAACCTTAATGTTAACCCTAACGCTAACCCTAACCTTAAACCTTCCCCTAACCCTAACCCTAACCCTAATCCTTACGCTAACCCTAACTCTAACCCTGACCCTTACCCTAACCCTTACCCTTTCCTTAACCCTAACCCTAACCCTAACCCTAACATTAACCCTAGCCCTAACCCCTAACACTAACCGTAACCCTAACCCTAACACTTACCCTTACCCTAACCCTAAACTTAACCCTAAACCTAACCCTTACCCTAAACGTAACCCTAACCTTAACCCTAACCCTAACTCTAACCCTAAACCTAACCCTTAGCCTTACCCTAACCATAACCCTAAACCTAACCCTAACCCTCACCCTAACCGTTACCCAAACCCTAACCCTAACCATAGCCCTACCCCTTACCCTTACCCTAAACCTAAGCCTAACCCTAACCCTAACACTTACCCTTACCCTAACTCTAACCCTGACCCTAAACCTAACCTTACCCTAACCCTAACCCTACCACTAACCCCTAACCCTAACTCTTTCCCTTACCCTAACAGTAACGCTAATCCTAAACCCTAACAATAACCCTAACCCTAACCCTAACCCTTACCGTTACCTAACCCTAACACTAACCCTAAGACTAACCCTAACCCTAATCCTAACCCTAATCCTAACACTTACCCTTATCTAAACCTAACCCTAACCATTACCCTAACCCTAAACCTAAGCCTAACCCTAACAGTAACCCTAACCCTAAGTCTAACACTTACCATTACCCTAACCCTAACCCTAAACCTAACACTTACCATAACCCTAACCCTAACCCTTACCCTAACCCTAAGCCTAACCCTAACCACTAACCCTAACCCTAACCCTAACCCTTACTCTTTCCGTAATCCTAACCCTAAACCTAACACTAACCCTAAGACTAACCCTAACCCTAACCCTAACCCTAACACTTACCCTTATATAAACCTAACCCTAACCCTAACCCTTACCCTAACCCTAAACCTAAGCCTAACCCTAACAGTAACCCTAACCCTAACTCTAAACCTTACCCTTACCCTAACCCTAACCCTAAAACTAACACTTACTGTAACCCTAACCCTAACCCTTACCCTTACCCTAACACTAACCCTAACCACTAACCCTAACCCTAACCCTAACACTCACCCTAACCCTAACCCTAACCCTAACCCTTACTCTAACCCTAACACTAACCCTAACCCTTACCCTTACCCTAACCCTAACTATAAACATAACCCTCACCCTAATACTAAACCTAACACTTACCCTAACCCTAACCCTTACCCTAACCCTAACCCTAACCCCAAAGCTAACGTTAACCCTAACCCTCAACCTTATCCTAACCCTAACCTTAAAACTAACCCTAACCCTAACCCTAAATCCTACCCTTACCCTAACCCTAACCCCAAACGTAACCCTGACCTTAACCATTACCCTTAGCCTAACCCTAACCCTAACCTTTAACCTTATCCTTACCATAAATCAAACCCTAACCCATACCCTAACCCTAACCCTAACCCTAACCCTAAACTTTACCCTTACCCTAAACCTAACCCTATCCCTTACCCTATCCCTAACCCTTACACTTACCTTAACCCTAACCCTAAACCTAGCCCTAACCATAACCCCTAACCCCAACTCTAAACCTAAACCTTACCCTTACCCTTACCCTAAACCTTACCCTAAACCTAACCCTAACCCTAAACCTAACCCTTACCATAACCCTAACCCTAACCCTAACCCTTACCCTAACCCCAAACCTAACCCTAAACCTAACCCTAACCCTAACGCCTAACCCTAACCCTAACCCTAACCCTAAATCTTACCCTTACCCTAACCCTAAACCTAACATTTACCTTTACCCTAACGATAAACCTAACCCTAACCCTAACCATAACCATAACACTTACCCTTACCCTAACCCTAACCCTAACCCTTACCCTAAACCTAACCCTAACCCTAACCCTACCCCTTACCCTTACACTAACCCTAAGCCTAACTCTAACCCTAACACTAACCCTTACCCTAAACCTAACCCTGAACCTAACCCTAACTCTTACCCTATCCCTAAGCCTAACACAAACCCTAACCCTAATCCTAATCCTAACACTAACCCTAACCCTAACCCCTAAACCTAACCCTTACCGTAACCTTACCCTTACCCTAACCCTAACCCTTACCATAACTCCAACCTTAACCCTAACCCTAACACCTAACCCTAACACTAACCCTTACCCTAACCCTAACCCTAACCCTTACCTTAACCCTAACCCTAACACTAACCCTAACCCTAACCCTTACCCTTACCCTAACCCTAACCCTTACCCTTACCCTAAACCTAAACATAACCTTAATGCTAACACTGAAAATAACCCTAACCCTAACCCTAACCCTAACCCTAACCCTAACCCTAACCCTAACCTTAAACCTAACCCAAACTGTAACCCTAACCCTAACCCTTACCCTTACCCTAACCCTAACCCTAATCCTAACCCTAAAACTAACCCTAACCCTTACCCTTACCCTAACCATAAACCTAAACCTAACACTAACCCTAACTTTAACCCTAAACCTAACCCTAACCCTAAGCCTAATCCCTAACCCTAACCCTAACCCTTACCCTAACCTTAACACTAACCCTAAACCTTACCCTTACCCTTACACTAACCCTAATCCAAACCCTAAGCCTAACACTAACCTTACCCCTAACACTTACCCTTACCCCAACTCTAACCCTAACCCTAACCCTAACCTTCACCCTAAACCTAACCCTAACCCTTACCCTTACCCTAACGCTAACCCTAACGTTAAGTGCAACCCTAAACCTAAACCTAACCCTAAGCCGAACCCTAACCCTAACCCTAACCCTAACCCTAACACTAAACCTAACCCTTACCCTTCCCCTAATCCTAACCCTAACCCCAACCCTAAACCTAACACTTATTCTAACCCTAACCCTAACCTTAAACCTAATCCTCACCCTAACCCTAACACTTACCCTTACCCTAAACCTAACACTAACCCTAACCCTAAACTTAACCCTAACTCCTAACCCTAACCCTAACCGTATCCCTTAACCTTACCCTAACCCTAACCCTATCCTTAACCCTAACCGTAAACCTATCCCTAACCCTTACCCTTACCCTAAACCTAACCCTAAACTTAATGCTAACCCTAACCCTAACACTAACCCTTACCCTAATCATAACCTTAACCCTAATCCTTACGCTAACCCTAACCCTTACGCTTACTCTTTCACAAAACCTAACCCTAACCCTAACCCTTACCCCTACCCTAAACCTAATCGAAACCTAACCATTAAACTAACCCTAACCCTAACCCTAACCTTAACCCTATCCCTAAAACTAACCCTAAACCTTACCCTTACGCTAACCCTAACCCTAAACCTAACCCTAATCCTAAACCTAAACCTAACCCTTACCCTAACCCTAACTCTAAACCTCACTATAACCCTAACCCTAACCCTAACCCTAACCACTAACCCTATCCCTAAACCTAACCCTAACCCTTACCCTAACCCAACCCTTATCCTTAAGCTTAGCCTAACCCCAACCCTAACCTTTCCGAACCCTAAACCTAACCCTAACCCTAACACTTACCCTAACCCTAAACCTAACCCTAACACAAACCCTAACACTGACCCTTAACCTAACCCTAACCCTTACCCTAACCCTTACCCTAACCCTAACCCTAACCCTAACCCCTAACCCTAACCTTAACACGAACCCTAAACCTAACCCTACCCCTAACCCTTACACTAACCCCAACCCTAAACTTAACCAGAACCCTAAACCTAACCCTAAATCTAACCCTTACCCTAACCCTAACCCTAATCCAAACCCTAACCCTAACCCTTACCCTACCCCTACCCCTAACCCTTACCCTCACCATAACACTAACACTAACCCTAACCCTTACCCTTTCCCAAACCCTAACCCTAACTTTAATGCTAACCCTAACCCTAACCCTAACCCCTATCCCTAACCCTAACCCTTACCCTAACACTAACACTAAACCTAGCCCTTACCCTTACCCTTATCCTAACCCTAACACTAAATCTAACCCTAACCCCACACCTCACCCTGACCCTAACCCTAACCCTTAACCTTACTCTAACGCTAACCCTAAACCTTACCCTTACCCGAAGCCTAAACATAACCTTAAGGCTAACCTTGAACCTAACCCTAATCCTAAACCTAACCCTTACCCTAAACCTAACCCTAACCCTAACCCTAACCCTTACCCTTTCCCTAACCCTAAACCTAATCCTAACTCTAACCCTTACCCTAACCCTCACCCTAACCCTAACACTAACTTTAACCCTAACCGTAACCCTAACCCTAACCCTTACCCTCACCCTAACAATAATTCTAAAGCTAAACCTAAACCTAACCCTAACCCTAACGCTTAACCATACCATATCCCTAAAACTAACCTTAACCCTAACCCTAATCCTAACCCTAAACCTAATACTAACCCTAACCCTAACCCTTACCCTACCCTAACCCTAACCCTAAACCTAAACCTAACCCTAACCCTAACCCTAACCCTAACCCTTACCCTTACCATAACCCTAAACCTAATCCTAACCCTAAGCCTAAACTTAACCCTACCCCTCAACCTAACCCTAACCCTTATCCATATCCTAAACCTAACCTTAAACCTAACCCTAACCCTAACCCTAACCATTACCCTTACCCTAACCCTAACCCTAAACCTCACCCTAACCCTAAACTTACACCTAAGCCCTAACCCTAACCCTAATTCTAACCCTAACCCTTACCCTTACCCTAAACCTAACCCTAAACTTAATGCTAACCCTAACCCTAACTCTAACCCTTACCCTAACCTTAACCCTAACCCTAATCCTTACCCTAACCCTAACCCTAATCCTTACCCTAACCCTAACCTTAATGCTAACCCTAACCCTAACCCTAACCCTTAGCCTTTCCCTAAGCCTAACCCTATCCCTAACCCTTACCCTGACCCTAACCCTAACCCTAAACCTAAACCTAACCCTAACCATAACCCTAACCCTAACTCTAACCCTAACCCTAACACTTACCCTTACCCTAACCCTAAACCTAACGCTAACCTTAACCATACTCCTAACCCTAACCCTAACCCTATCCCTTAACCTTACCCTAACCCTAACCCTAACCTTACCCTTACCGTAACCCTAATCCTAAACCTTACCCTTACCCTAACACTAACCCTAACCTTAATGCTAACCCTAATTCTAACACTAACCCTTACCCTAACAATAACCCTAACCCTAATCCTTACCCTAACAGTAACCCTAACCCTAACCCTTAACCTTATCCTTACTCTAAATCTAACCCTAACCCATACCCTAACCCTAAACCTAACCCTAACCCTAACCCTTATCCATACCCTAAACCTAACCCTAAACCCAACCCTAACCCTAACCCTAACCCTAACCGTAACCCTAACACTTACCCTTACCCTAACCATAACCATAACCTTAAACTTTACACTTACCCTAATCCCTTACACTTGCCTTAACCCTAACCCTAAACCTAACCTTAACCCTAACCCTAACCCTTATCCATACCCTAAACCTAAGCCTAAACCCAACCCTAACCATAACCCTAACCCCTAACCCTAAGCCTAAGCCTAACCCTTACCCTAACTATAACCCTAACCCTAACCCTAACCCTTACCCTTTCCCTAAGCCTAACTCTATCCCTAACCCTTACCCTTACCCTAACCCTAATCCTAAACCTAAACCTAACCCTAACCATAACCCTAACCCTAACCCTAAGCCTAACCCTTACACTTACCCTAAACCTAACCCTAAACCTAACCCTAAACCTAACCCTAACCCTAACCCTTACCCTTACCCTAACCCTAACCCTAAACCTAACCCTAACCCTAACCCCTGACCGTAACCCTAACCCTAACCCTAATCCTTACCCTTACCCTAACCCTAACCCTAACCTTAATGCTAACACTAACCCTAAACCTAACCCTTACCCTAAACCTCACCCTAACCATAACCATAACCTTTACCCTAACCCTAACACTAACCCTCACTCTAACCTTTACCCTAACCCTAACCCTAACCCTAAACCCTACCCTAACCCTAACCCTAACCCAAACACTAAACCTAACCCTAACCCTAACCCTAACGCTAACCCCTAACCCTAACCCTAAGCCTAACCCTTAAACCTTATCCTAACCTCAAAACTAACCCTAACCATTACCCTTACCCTAACCCTAACCGTAAACCTATCCCTAACCCTAACCCTAAACCTAACCCCCAATCCTAACCCTAACCCTAACAATAACTCTAATCCTTACCCTTAACCTAATGCTAACCCTAAACTTAATGCTAATCCTAACCCTAACCCTAACCCTAACACTTACCGTAACCCTAACCCTAATCCTTAGCATAACCCTAACCCTAACCATAACCCTTACCCTTTCCCTAACCCTAAACCTAACCGTTACCCTAACCCTAACCCTAAACCTTACCCTAACCCAAACCCTAAACCTAACCATAACCCTAAACCTAACCCTCACCCTAATCCTAACCCTTACCCTAACCCTATCCCTAACCCTAACTCTAACCTTAACCCTAACCCTTACCCTTACCCTAACCCTAACCCTAACCCTAACCCTAACCCATACCCTTACCCTAAACCTAGCCCTAACCCTAACCCTGACCCTAACACATACCCTAACCCTAACCCTAACCCTAACACTTACCCTTACCCTAACCCTAACCCTTACCCAAACCCTAACCCTAACCATAACCCTACCCCATACCCTTACTCTAACCCTAAGCCTAACCCTAACTCTAACACTTACCCTTACCATAGCCCAAACCCTGACCCTAACCCTAACGTTTCCCTAACCCTAACCCTAACCCTAACCACTAATCTTAACCCTAACCCTAACCCTTACCCTTACCCTAACCCTAACGCTAATCCTAACCCCTTACCCTAACCCTAATCCTAACCCTAACCCTAACCCTGACCCTAACCCTAACATTACCCTAACCCTAACAGTAACCCTAACCCCTAACCCTAACCCTAACCCTAACCCTTACCCTAACCCTAACACTAACCCTAACCCCAACCATTACCCTTACCCTAACCCTAACCCTAACCATAATGCTAACCCTAACCCTAACCCTTACCCTAAGCATAAGACTAACCCTAATCCTTACCCTAACCCTAACCCTAACCCTTACCCTTTCCGTAATCCTAACCCTAACCCTAACACTAACCCTACGACTAACCCTAACCCTATCCCAACCCTAACACTTACCCTTATCTAAATCTAACTCTAACCCTAACCATTACCATAACCCTAAACCTAACCCTAACCCTAACCCCCAACCCTAACAGCAACCATAACCCTAACTCTAACCCTTCCGCTTACCCAAACCCTAACCTTAACCCTAACAATTACCGTAACCGTAACCCTAAACCTTACCCTTACCCTTACCCAAACCCTAACCCTAACCCTAACCCTACGACTAACCCTAAAGCTAATCCTAACCCTAACACTTACCCTTATCTAAACCACACTCTAAACCTAACCTTTACCCTAACCCTAAACCTAACCCTAACCCTAACCCCTAACACTAACCCTAACACTTACCCTAACCCTAACCCTAAACCTAAACCTAACCCTAACCCTAACCCTAACCCTTACCCTTACCATAAACGTAAACCTAATACTAACCCTAACCCTAAACTTAACCCTAACCCTAACCCTAACCCTAACCATTATCCATATCCTAAACCTAACCCTAAACCTAACCCTAACCCTAATCCTAACCCAAACCCTTACCCTTACCCTAACCCTACCCTAAACCTAACCCTAACCCTAACCTTATGCCTAAGCCCTAACCCGAACCTTAATCCTAACCCTAACCCTTACCCTTACCTTAAACCTAACCCTAAACTTAATGATAACCGTAACCCTAACCCTAACCCTAACCCAAACCCTTACCCTTACCATGACCCGAACCCTAAACCTAACCCTAACCCTAACCTTACACCTAAGCCCTAACCCTAACCCTAATCCTAACCCTAACCCTCACCCTTACCTTAAACCTAACCCTAAACTTAATGCTAACCGTAACCCTAACCCTAACCCTAACCCTAACCTTAACCCTAACCCTAATCCTTACCCTAACCCTAACCCTAATCCTAACCCTAACCCTAACCTTAATGCTAACCCTAACCCTAACCCTAACCCTAACCCTTACCCTTTCCCTAACCCTAACCCTATCCCTAACCCTTACCCTTACCCTAACCCTAACCCTAAACCTAAACCTAACCCTAACATAACCCTAACCCTAACCCTAAACCTAACCCTAACCCTAACCCTAAATCTTACCCTTACCCTAACCCTAACCCTAAACCTAAACCTAACCCTAACCCTAACCCTAATCCCTGACCCTAACCCTAATCCTAAACCTAATCCTTACCCTTACCCTAACCCTAAGCATAACCTTAATGCTAACACTAACCCCAAACCTAACCCTTACCCTAACCCTCACCCTAACCATAACCATAACCTTTACTCTAACCCTAACACTAACCCTAACCCTAACCTTTACCCTAACCCTAACCCTAACCCTAAACCCTACCCTAACCCTAACCCAAACCCTAAACCTAACCCTAACCCTAACCCTTACACTTACCCTAACCCTAACCCTTACCCTAACTCTAACCCTAGCCCTAACAATAACACCTCACCCTAACCCTAACCCTTACCCTAACCCTAACCCTAACCCTTACCCTAACCCTAACCCTAACACTAAACCTTACCCTAACCCTTACCCTTACCCTAACCTTAACCCTAACCCTAACCCTATACTTAATGCTAACCCTAACACTAACCCTAACCCCCATCCCTAATCCTAACCCTTACCCTAACACTAACCCTAACCCTAACACTAACCCTAACCCTTACCCTTACCCTAAACCTAACCCTAAATCTAACCCTAACCCTACCCCTCACCCTGACCCTAACCCTAACCCTTACCCTTATTCTAACCCTAACCCTAACATTTACCCTTACACTAATCCTAAACATAACCTTAATGCTAACCCTGAACCTAACCCTAACCCTAAACCTTACCCTAAACCCAACCCTAACCGTAACCCTAACCCTTACCCTTTCCCTAACCCTAAACCTAACCCTAACTCTAACCCTTACCCTCATCCTAACACTAACACTAAACCTAAACCTAACCCTAACCCTAACCCTAACCCTTAACCCTACCATATCCCTAAACCTAACCCTAACCCTAACCCTAATCCTAACCCTAAACTTAACACTAACCCTAACCCTAACCCTTACCCTTACCCTAACCCTAACCCTAAACCTAAACCTATTCCTAACCCTAACCCTTACCCTTACCATAACCCTAAATCTAATCCTAACCCTTACCCTAACCTAAACCCTAACCCTAACTCTAACTCTAACCCTTATCCGTATCCTAACCCTAACCCTAAACCTAACCCTAACCCTACCACTAACCCTAACCCTAAACCTTACCCTTACCCTAAACCTAACCCTATCCCTTACCCTATCTCTAACCCTAACCCTAATCTTTACTCTAACCCTTACGCTTACCTTAACCCTAACCCTAAACCTAGCCCTAACCCTAACCCCTAACCCTAACCGTAAACCTAAATATTACCCTTACCCTAACCCTAAAGGTAACCCTAACCCTTACTCCTAACCCTAACCTAACCCTAACCCTAAACCTTACCCTTACCCTACACCTAACACTAAACCTAACCCTAACCCTAACACTTACCCTAACCCTAACCCTAACCCTAACCTAACCCTAACCCTAACCCTTACCCTTACCCTACACCTAACACTAAACCTAACCCTAACCCTAACACTTACCCTAACCCTAACCCTAACCCTAACCCTTACCCTAACCCTAACCCTAAACCTAACCCTAACCCTAACACTTACCCTAAACCTAACCTAACACTAACACATAGCCTAACCCTAACCCTTACCCTTAACCTAACCCTAACCCTAACCCTAACCCTAACCCTAACCCTAACACTTACCCTTACCCTAACCCTAACCCTTACCCTAACCCTAACCCTAACCATAACCCTAACCCTTACCCTTACCCTAACCCTAAGCCTAACCCTAAACCTAACACTTAACCTTACCTTAACCCTAACCCTGACCCAAACCCTAACCTTACCCTAACCCTAACCATATCCCTAACCCCTAACCCTAACCCTAACCCTAACCCTTACCCTTACACTAACCCTAACGCTAATCTTGAACCCTAACTCTAACCCTAACCCTAACCCTAACCCTAACCCTAAACCTAATCCTAAAACATTCCCTAACCCTAAACCTAACCCTAACCCTACCCCTTACCCTTCCCCAAAATCTAACCCGAACCCTAACACTTACTGTAACCCTAACCCTAAACTAACCCTTACCCTTACCCTAAACCTAACACTAAACCTAACCCTAACACTTACCCTAACCCTAACCCTAACCCTAACCCTTACCCTAACCCTAACCCTAACCCTAAACTTAACCCTAACCCTAACCCCTAACCCCTAACCCTAAACCTAACCCTAACCCCTAAACCTAACCCTAACCCTAACCCTAACCCTTACCCTTAACCTAACCCTAACCCTAAACCTAAACCTAACCCTAACACTTACCCTAAACCTACCTAACCTAACACTAACACATACCCTAACCCTAACCCTTACCCTTAACCTAACCCTAACCCTAACCCTAACCCTAACACTTACCCTTACCCTAACCCTAACCCTTACCCTAACCCTAACCCTAACCATAACCCTAACCGTTACCCTTACCCTAACCCTAAGCCTAACCCTAAACCTAACACTTAACCTTACCTTAACCCTAACCCTGACCCAAACCCTAACCTTACCCTAACCCTAACCATATCCCTAACCCCTAACCCTAACCCTAACCCTAACCCTTACCCTTACACTAACCCTAACGCTAATCTTGAACCCTAACTCTAACCCTAACCCTAACCCTAACCCTAAACCTAATCCTAAAACATTCCCTAACCCTAAACCTAACCCTAACCCTACCCCTTACCCTTCCCCAAAATCTAACCCGAACCCTAACACTTACTGTAACCCTAACCCTAAACTAACACTTACCTTAACCTAACATTAACCCTAAACTTAACCCGAACCCTAAACCTAAATCTAACCCTAATCCTTAACCTAACCCTAAACCTAACCCTAACCCTAACCCTAACACTTACCGTTACCCTAACCCTAACCCTAACTCTTACCCTAACCCTAAACCTAACACAAAACCTAACCCTAACCCTAACACTTACCCTAACCCTAAACCTAAACCTCACACTAACCCTAACCCTAACCCCTAACCCTAACCCTAACCCTTACCCTATCCTTAACACTAACACTTACCATTACCCTAACTCTAACACTAACCATAACCCTAAGATTTACCCTAACCCTAAACCTAACCCTAACACTTACCCTTACCCTAACGCAAACCCTAACCTTAACCCCAAACCTAATCCTAACACTAACCCTAAGCCGAACCCTTACCCTAACACTAACCCTAGCCCTAACCCCAACCCTTCCCCTTCCCCTAATCCTAATCCTAACCCCAACCCTAAACCTAACCCTTACCCTAACCCTAACCCTAACACTAAATCTAATCCTCACACTAACCCTAACCCTTACCCTTACCCTAAACCTAACCCTAAACCTAAACCTAACCCTAACCCTAACCCTAATCCCTGACCCTAACCCTAATCCTAAACCTAATCCTTACCCTTACCCTAACCCTAAGCATAACCTTAATGCTAACACTAACCCCAAACCTAACCCTTACCCTAACCCTCACCCTAACCATAACCATAACCTTTACCCTAACCCTAACACTAACCCTAACCCTAACCTTTACCCTAACCCTAAACCTAACCCTAAACCCTACCCTAACCCTAACCCAAACCCTAAACCTAACCCTAACCCTAACCCTAACCCTAACCCTTACACTTACCCTAACCCTAACCCTTACCCTAACTCTAACCCTAGCCCTAACAATAACACCTCACCCTAACCCTAACCCTTACCCTAACCCTAACCCTAACCCTTACCCTAACCCTAACCCTAACACTAAACCTTACCCTAACCCTTACCCTTACCCTAACCTTAACCCTAACCCTAACCCTAAACTTAATGCTAACCCTAACACTAACCCTAACCCCCATCCCTAATCCTAACCCTTACCCTAACACTAACCCTAACCCTAACACTAACCCTAACCCTTACCCTTACCCTAAACCTAACCCTAAATCTAACCCTAACCCTACCCCTCACCCTGACCCTAACCCTAACCCTTACCCTTATTCTAACCCTAACCCTAACATTTACCCTTACACTAATCCTAAACATAACCTTAATGCTAACCCTGAACCTAACCCTAACCCTAAACCTTACCCTAAACCCAACCCTAACCGTAACCCTAACCCTTACCCTTTCCCTAACCCTAAACCTAACCCTAACTCTAACCCTTACCCTAACCCTAACCCTAACCCTAACCCTAACCTTAACCCTAACCCTAACCCTAAACCTTACCCTCATCCTAACACTAACACTAAACCTAAACCTAACCCTAACCCTAACCCTAACCCTTAACCCTACCATATCCCTAAACCTAACCCTAACCCTAACCCTAATCCTAACCCTAAACCTAACACTAACCCTAACCCTAACCCTTACCCTTACCCTAACCCTAACCCTAAACCTAAACCTATTCCTAACCCTAACCCTTACCCTTACCATAACCCTAAATCTAATCCTAACCCTTACCCTAACCTAAACCCTAACCCTAACTCTAACTCTAACCCTTATCCATATCCTAACCCTAACCCTAAACCTAACCCTAACCCTACCACTAACCCTAACCCTAAACCTTACCCTTACCCTAAACCTAACCCTATCCCTTACCCTATCTCTAACCCTAACCCTAATCTTAACTCTAACCCTTACGCTTACCTTAACCCTAACCCTAAACCTAGCCCTAACCCTAACCCCTAACCCTAACCGTAAACCTAAATATTACCCTTACCCTAACCCTAAAGGTAACCCTAACCCTTACTCCTAACCCTAACCTAACCCTAACCCTAACCCTTACCCTTACCCTACACCTAACACTAAACCTAACCCTAACCCTAACACTTACCCTAACCCTAACCCTAACCCTAACCCTTACCCTAACCCTAACCCTAACCCTAAACCTAACCCTAACCCTAACCCCTAACCCTAAACCTAACCCTAACCCCTAAACCTAACCCTAACCCTAACCCTTACCCTTAACCTAACCCTAACCCTAAACCTAACCCTAACCCTAACACTTACCCTAAACCTAACCTAACACTAACACATACCCTAACCCTAACCCTTACCCTTAACCTAACCCTAACCCTAACCCTAACCCTAACACTTACCCTTACCCTAACCCTAACCCTTACCCTAACCCTAACCCTAACCATAACCCTAACCCTTACCCTTACCCTAACCCTAAGCCTAACCCTAAACCTAACACTTAACCTTACCTTAACCCTAACCCTGACCCAAACCCTAACCTTACCCTAACCCTAACCATATCCCTAACCCCTAACCCTAACCCTAACCCTAACCCTTACCCTTACACTAACCCTAACGCTAATCTTGAACCCTAACTCTAACCCTAACCCTAACCCTAACCCTAAACCTAATCCTAAAACATTCCCTAACCCTAAACCTAACCCTAACCCTACCCCTTACCCTTCCCCAAAATCTAACCCGAACCCTAACACTTACTGTAACCCTAACCCTAAACTAACCCTTACCCTTACCCTAAACCTAACACTAAACCTAACCCTAACCCTAACACTTACCCTAACCCTAACCCTAACCCTAACCCTTACCCTAACCCTAACCCTAACCCTAAACCTAACCCTAACCCTAACCCCTAACCCTAAACCTAACCCTAACCCCTAAACCTAACCCTAACCCTAACCCTTACCCTTAACCTAACCCTAACCCCTAAACCTAACCCTAACCCTAACCCTTACCCTTAACCTAACCCTAACCCTAAACCTAAACCTAACCCTAACACTTACCCTAAACCTAACCTAACACTAACACATACCCTAACCCTAACCCTTACCCTTAACCTAACCCTAACCCTAACCCTAACCCTAACACTTACCCTTACCCTAACCCTAACCCTTACCCTAACCCTAACCCTAACCATAACCCTAACCGTTACCCTTACCCTAACCCTAAGCCTAACCCTAAACCTAACACTTAACCTTACCTTAACCCTAACCCTGACCCAAACCCTAACCTTACCCTAACCCTAACCATATCCCTAACCCCTAACCCTAACCCTAACCCTTACCCTTACACTAACCCTAACGCTAATCTTGAACCCTAACTCTAACCCTAACCCTAACCCTAACCCTAAACCTAATCCTAAAACATTCCCTAACCCTAAACCTAACCCTAACCCTACCCCTTACCCTTCCCCAAAATCTAACCCGAACCCTAACACTTACTGTAACCCTAACCCTAAACTAACACTTACCTTAACCTAACATTAACCCTAAACTTAACCCGAACCCTAAACCTAAATCTAACCCTAACCCTTAACCTAACCCTAAACCTAACCCTAACCCTAACCCTAACACTTTCCGTTACCCTAACCCTAACCCTAACTCTTACCCTAACCCTAAACCTAACACAAACCCTAACCCTAACCCTAACACTTACCCTAACCCTAAACCTAAACCTCACACTAACCCTAACCCTAACCCCTAACCCTAACCCTAACCCTTACCCTATCCTTAACACTAACACTTACCATTACCCTAACTCTAACACTAACCATAACCCTAAGATTTACCCTAGCCCTAAACCTAACCCTAACACTTACCCTTACCCTAACGCAAACCCTAACCTTAACCCCAAACCTAATCCTAACACTAACCCTAAGCCGAACCCTTACCCTAACACTAACCCTAGCCCTAACCCCAACCCTTACCCTTCCCCTAATCCTAATCCTAACCCCAACCCTAAACCTAACCCTTACCCTAACCCTAACCCTAACACTAAATCTAATCCTCACACTAACCCTAACCCTTACCCTTACCCTAACCCTAACCCTAAACCTAAACCTAACCCTAACCCTAACCCTAATCCCTGACCCTAACCCTAATCCTAAACCTAATCCTTACCCTTACCCTAACCCTAAGCATAACCTTAATGCTAACACTAACCCCAAACCTAACCCTTACCCTAACCCTCACCCTAACCATAACCATAACCTTTACCCTAACCCTAACACTAACCCTAACCCTAACCTTTACCCTAACCCTAACCCTAACTCGAAACCCTACCCTAACCCTAACCCAAACCCTAAACCTAACCCTAACCCTAACCCTAACCCTAACCCTTACACTTACCCTAACCCTTACCCTAACTCTAACCCTAGCCCTAACAATAACACCTCACCCTAACCCTAACCCTTACCCTAACCCTAACCCTAACCCTTACCCTAACCCTAACCCTAACACTAAACCTTACCCTAACCCTTACCCTTACCCTAACCTTAACCCTAACCCTAACCCTAAACTTAATGCTAACCCTAACACTAACCCTAACCCCCATCCCTAATCCTAACCCTTACCCTAACACTAACCCTAACCCTAACACTAACCCTAACCCTTACCCTTACCCTAAACCTAACCCTAAATCTAACCCTAACCCTACCCCTCACCCTGACCCTAACCCTAACCCTTACCCTTATTCTAACCCTAACCCTAACATTTACCCTTACACTAATCCTAAACATAACCTTAATGCTAACCCTGAACCTAACCCTAACCCTAAACCTTACCCTAAACCCAACCCTAACCGTAACCCTAACCCTTACCCTTTCCCTAACCCTAAACCTAACCCTAACTCTAACCCTTACCCTAACCCTAACCCTAACCCTAACCTTAACCCTAACCCTAACCCTAAACCTTACCCTCATCCTAACACTAACACTAAACCTAAACCTAACCCTAACCCTAACCCTAACCCTTAACCCTACCATATCCCTAAACCTAACCCTAACCCTAACCCTAATCCTAACCCTAAACCTAACACTAACCCTAACCCTAACCCTTACCCTTACCCTAACCCTAACCCTAAACCTAAACCTATTCCTAACCCTAACCCTTACCCTTACCATAACCCTAAATCTAATCCTAACCCTTACCCTAACCTAAACCCTAACCCTAACTCTAACTCTAACCCTTATCCATATCCTAACCCTAACCCTAAACCTAACCCTAACCTACCACTAACCCTAACCCTAAACCTTACCCTTACCCTAAACCTAACCCTATCCCTTACCCTATCTCTAACCCT
>JANJXV010001127.1:72500-75000 GCA_024803745.1 Megascapheus bottae
AACCCTTAACCTTACCCTAACACTAATAATAAACTTAATGCTAACCCTAACCCTAACACTAAACCTTACCCTAAAAATAACCCTAACCCTAATCCTTACCCTAACCCGAACCCGAACAATAACCCTTACCCTTTCCCAAACCCTAACACTAACCCTAACTCTTACCCTTACCCTAAAGCTAAACCTAAACCTAACCCTAAACCTAACACTAACCGTAAACCTATCCCTAACCCTAACCCTAACCCTTACCCTTACCCTAACCCTAACCCCAAACCTAACCCTAATCCTAACCCTAAACCTAACCCTTACCCTAACCATAACCCTAAACCTAACCCTAACCCTAATCCTAACCCTTAACCCTACCATATCCCTAAAACAAACACTAACCCTAACCCTAATCCTAACCCTAAACCTAACACTAACCCTAACCCTAACCCTTACCCTTACCCTAACCCTAACCCTAAACCTAAACCTAACCCAAACACTAACCCCTAACCATTACCCTAATCCTAAACCTAACCCCAACCCCTAAACCTAACGCTAACCCTAACGCTCACCCTAACCCTAACCTTAACCCTAACCCTTACCCTAAACCTATCCCTAACCCTAACCCTTACTCTTATACTAACCCTAACCCTAACCTTAACCCCAACCCTAAGCCTAATCCTAACCCTTACCCTTACCCTTACCCTAATCCTAACCCTTACCCTATCCCTAAACCTAACCCTAACCCTTACCCTAACTCTAATCCTAACCCTAAACCTAACCCTAACCTTTCCCCTTACAGTAATCCTAACCCTAAACCTAACTCTGACCCTAAACCTAACCCTCACCATTACCCTAACCCTAACCCTAACCCTATCCCTTACCCTAAACCTAAACCTAACCCTAAACCTAACCCTAACCATTACCCTAACCATAAAACTAAACTTAACTCTAACCCTCACCCTAACCCTAACCCTTACCCTAACCCTAACCCTAACCCTTACCCTTACACTAAACCTATCCCTAACCTTAAACCTAACCCTAACCCTTTCCCTTACCGTAACCCTAACCCTAACCTTCATGCTAACCCTAACCCTAATCCTAACCCTAACCCTTACGCTAACCCTAACCCTAACCCTAATCCTCACCCTAACCCTAATCCTAACCCTAACCCTTACCGTTTCCCTAACCCTAACCATAACCATAACACTAACCATTAACGTTACCCTTACCCTAACACTAACCCTAACCCTTACCCTAACCCTAACCCTAAACGTAACCCCAACCCTAACCCTAACCCTAAACCTTACCCTTACCCTAAACCTAACACTAACCCTAACCCTAACCTTAACCCTAACCCTAACCCTAACCCTAACACTTACCGTTACCCTAACCCTAAACCTAACCCCAACCCTAACTCTTACCCTAACCCTAAACCTAACACAAACCCTAACCCTAACCCTAACCCTTACCCTAACCCTAATCCTAACCCAAACCCTAACCGTAACCCTTACCCTAACACTAACCCTATCCCTAAACCCTAACCCTAACCCTTACCGTAACCCTAACCATAACCGTAACCCTTACCCTTTCCCTACCCCTAACACTTACGCTAACTCTAACGCTAACTCTAAGCCTAACACCTAACTCTAACCCTAACCCTTACGCTAACCCTAACCCTAACCCTTACCTTAACCCTAACCCTAACACTAACCCTAACCCTAACCCATACCCTTATCCTAACCCTAACCCTACTCTTACCCTAAACCTAAACATAACCTGAATGCTAACCCTGAACCTAACCCTAACCCTAACCCTAACCCTAACCCTTACCCTAAACCTAACCCTAACCCTAACCCTAACCCTTACCCTTTCTGTAACCCTAACCCTAACCTTAAACCTAACCCTAACACTAACCCTAACCCTAACCCTTTCACTTAGCCTAAACCTAACCCTAATCTTAACCCTAAACCTAACCTTTAACCTTACCCTAACCCTAACCCTAAACCTCACACTAACCCTAACCCTAACCCCTAACCCTAACCCTAAGCCTAACCCTTACCCTATCCTTAACACTAACACTTACCCTTACCCTAACTCTAAAACTAACCCTAACCCTAAGATTCACCCTAACCCTAAACCTAACCCTAACACTTACCCTTACCCTAACGCTAACCCTAACCTTAACCCCAAACCTAATCCTAACCCTTACCCTAAGCCGAACCCTTACCCTAACCCTAACCCTAACCCTAACCCCAACCCTTACACTTCCCCTAATCCTAACCCTAACCCCAACGATAAACCTAACCCTTACCCTAACCCTAACCCTAACACTAAATCTAATCCTCACCCTAACCCTAACCCTTACCCTTACCGTAACCCTAACCATAATCCTAACGCTAAACTTAACTCTAACTCCTAACCCTAACCCTAACCCTATCCCTTAACCTTACCCTAACCCTAACCCTATCCATAACTCTAACCGTAACCCTAACCCTAACCGTTAACCTTACCC
>JANJXV010001127.1:77500-80000 GCA_024803745.1 Megascapheus bottae
AACCTAACCCTAACCTTAATGCTTATCCTAACCCTAACCCTAACCCCCATCACTAACCCTAACCCTTACCCTAACCCTAACCCTAACACTAACACTAACTCTAACACTTACCCTTACCCTAACCCTAACCCTAAATCTAACCCTAACCCTACCCCTCACCCTGACCCTTACCCTAACCCTTACCCTTACTCTAACCCTAACCCTAACATTTACCCTTACCTAAACCTAAACATATCCTTAATGCTAACCCTGAACCTAACCCCAACCCTAAACCTAACCCTAAACCTAACCCTAAACCTAACACTAACACTTACCCTAACTCTTAACCTAACCCTAACCCTAACCCAAACCGTAACCGTGACCCTTACCCTAACACTAACCCTAACCCTAACCCTAACCCTTACCCTAACCCTAACCCTAACCCTAACTACTAACTCCTAACCCTATCCCTTACACTAACCCTAACCCTAACCCTAACACTTACCCTTACCCTAACCTAACCCTTACTCTAACTCTAACCCTAACACTAACCCTAACACCTAACCCTAACCCTTACCCTAACCCTAACCCTAACCCTTACCCTAACCCTAACCCTAACACTAACCCTTACCCTAACCCTTACCCTTACCCTAACCCTAACCCTAACCCTAACTCTAACCCTAACCTTAATGCTAAACCCTAACCCTAACCCTTACTCTAACTCTAACCCTAACACCTAAACCTAACCTTACCCTAACCCTAACCCTAACACTAACCCTTATCCTAACCCTTACCCTAACCCTAACCCTAACCCTAACCTTAATGCTAACCCTAACCCTAACCCCCCTCCCTAACCCTAACCCTTGCCCTAACCCTAACACTAACACTAACTCTACACCTTACCCTTACCCTAACCCTAACCCTAAATCTAACCCTAACCCTACCCCTCACCCTGACCCTTACCCTAAACCTTACCCTTACTCTAACCCTAACCCTAACATTTACCCTTACCTAAACCTAAACATAACCTTAATGCTAACACTTACCCTTACCCTAACCCTAATCGTAAACCTAAACCTAACCCTAACCCTCACACTAACACTTAGCCTTACCCTAACACCAACCCTAACCCTAACCCTAACTCTTACCCTAACCCTAACCCTAACCCAAACCGTAACCGTGACCCTTACCCTAACACTAACCCTAACCCTAACCCCCAACCCTAACCCTAACACTAACCCTAACCCTAACCTTACCCTTACCCTAAACCTAACACTATCCCTTACCCTATCCCTAACCCTCACCCTAACCTTAACCCTAACCCTTACACTTCCCTTAACCCTAAGCCTAAACCTAGCCATAACCCTAACCCCTAACCCTAACCGTAAACCTAAACATTACCCTTACCCTAACCCTAAAGGTAACCCTAACCCTTACCCCTAACCCTAACCTAACCCTAACCCTAACCCTTACCTTACCCTAAACCTAACCCTAAACCTAACCCTAACCCTAACCCTAACACTTACCCTAAACCTAACCCTAACCCTAACCCTTACCCTAACCCTAACCCTAAACCTAACACTAACACTAACCCCTAACCCTAACCCCTACCCTTACCCTAACCCTAACGCTAATCCTAAACCCTAACCCTAACCCTAACTCTAACCCTAACACATACCCTTACCTAACCCTAAACCTAATCCTAAAACTTTCCCTAACCCTAAACCTAACCCTAACCCTAACCCTAACCCTACCCCTTACCCTTCCCCAAACTCTAACCCTAACCCGAACACTTACCGTAACCCTAACCCTAAACTAACACTTACCTTAACCTAACACTAACCCTAACCCTAACCCTTACCCTTATCCTAACCCTAACCCTTACTCTTACCCTAAACCTAAACATAACCTTATTGCTAACCCTGAACCTAACCCTAACCCTAACCCTAACCCTAACCCTTACCCTAAACCTAACCCTAACCCTAACCCTAACCATTACCCTTTCTGTAACCCTAACCCTAACCTTAAACCTAACCCTAACTCTAACCCTAACCATAACCCTTTCCCTTAGCCTAAACCTAACCCAAATCTTAACCCTAACCCTAACCCTTAACCTTACCCTAACCCTAACCCTAAACCTCACACTAACCCTAACCCTAACCCCTAAACCTAACCCTAACCCTAACCCTTACACTATTCTTATCACTAACACTTACCCTTACCCTAACTCTAACACTAACCCTAACCCTAAGATTCACCCTAAACCTAGACCTAACCCTAACACTTACCCTTACCCTAACGCTAACCCTAACCTTAACCCCAAACCTAATCCTAACCCTATACCTAAGCCGAACCCTTACCGTAACCCTAACCCTAACCCTAACCCCAAACCTTACACTTCCCCTAATCCTAACCCTAACCCCAACCCTAAACCTAACCCTTACCCTAACCCTAACCCTAACACTAAATCTAATCCTCACCTTAACCCTAACCCTTACCCTTACCGTAACCCTAACCATAA
>JANJXV010001127.1:87500-102500 GCA_024803745.1 Megascapheus bottae
CTCTAATCCTTACCCTTACCCTAACCCTAACCATAACCTTAATGCTAACCGTAACCCTAACCCTAACCCTAACCCTAACCCTAATCCTTAGCCTAACCCTAACCCTAACCCTAACGATTACCCTTTCCCTAACCCTAACCCTAACCCTTACCCTAACTATAACCCTAACCCTTACCCTAACCCTAACCCTAAAACTAACCCTAACCCTATAGATAACCCTTACCCTAATCCTAACCCTAACCCTAACTCTAACCATTGCCCCTACGATAATCCCAACCCTAAACCTAACCCTTAACATAACCCTAACCCTTACCCTAACCATATACCTAACATATACCTAACCCTAAACCTAAACCTAACCTTAAACCTAACCCTTGCCCTTACCCTAAACCTAACCGTAAACCTAACCCTAATACTAAACATTACACTTACCCTAACCCTAAATCTAACCCTAACCCTAACCCCTAACCATAACCATAACCCTAACCCTAACCCTAATCCTAACCCTAAACCTAACACTAACCCTAACCCTAAACCTTACCCTTACCCTAACCCTAACCCTAAACCTAAACCTAAACCTAACCCTAAACCTAACCCCTAACCCTTACCCTAATCCTAACCCTAACTCCAAACCCTAAACCTAACCCTAACCCTAACACTCACCCTAACCCTAACCCTAACCCTAACCCTTACCCTAAACCTATCCCTAACCCTAACCCTTACTCTTACCCTAACCCTAACCCTAACCTTAACCCCAACCCTAAGCCTAACCCTAAACCTTACCCTTACCCTAACCCTAACCCTTACCCTGTCCCTAACCCTAACCCTAACCCTTACCCTAACTCTAAACCTAACCCTAACCCTAACCCTTACCCTATCCCTAAGACTAACCCTAACCCTTACCCCAACCCTAACCCTAACCCTAACCCTAACCCTTACCCTTACACTAAACCTATCCCTAACCCTAAACCTAACCCTAACCCTTTCCCTTACCATAACCCTAACCCTAACCTTAATGCTAACCGTAACCCTAACCGTAACCCTAACCCTTACCCTAACCCTAACACTAACCCTAATCCTTACCCTAACCCTAACCCTTACCCTAATTCTAACCCTAACCCTAACCCTAACCCTAACCCTTACCCTAACCCTAACCTTAACCCTAAACCTAAACCTAAACCTAACCCTAACCATAATCCTAACCCTAACCCTAATCCTAACCCTTACCCTTACCCTAACCCTAACCCTAACCCTAACCCTTACCCTTACCCTAACCCTAACCCTAAACCCAACCCTAACCCTAACCCTAAACCTAACCCCTGACCCTAACCCTAACTCTAACCCTTAACCTTACCCTAACCCTAACCCTAACCTTAATGCTAACCCTAACCCTAAACTAACCCTTACACTAACCCTCACCCTAACCCTAACAATAACCTTTACCCTAACCCTAACACTAACCCTAACCCTAACCTTTACCCTAACCCTAACCCTAAACCTAACCCCTACCCTAACCCTAACCCTAACCCAAATCCTAAACCTAACACTAACCCTAACCCTAACCCCTAACCCTAACCCTAACCCTAACCCTTACCCTTGTCCTAACCTCAAAACTAACCCTAACCGTTACCCTTACCCTAACCCTAACCGTAAATCTTTCCCTAACCCTAAACCTAACCCTAACCGCCAATCCTAACCCTAACCCTAAAAATAACTCTAATCCTTACCCTTACCCTAACCCTAACCATAACCTTAATGCTAACCGTAACCCTAACCCTAACCCTAACCCTAATCCTTAGCCTAACCCTAACCCTAACCCTAACGATTACCCTTTCCCTAACCCTAACCCTAACCCTAACCCTTACCCTAACTATAACCCTAACCCTTACCCTAACCCTAACCCTAAAACTAACCCTAACCGTATAGATAACCCTTACCCTAATCCTAACCCTAACCCTAACTCTAACCCTTGCCCCTACGATAATCCCAACCCTAAACCTAACCCTTAACATAACCCTAACCCTTACCCTAACCATATACCTAACCCTAAACCTAAACCTAACCTTAAACCTAACCCTTGCCCTTACCCTAAACCTAACCCTAAACCTAACCCTAATACTAAACATTACACTTACCCTAACCCTAAATCTAACCCTAACCCTAACCCCTAACCATAACCATAACCCTAACCCTAACCCTTGCCCTTACTCTAACCCTAACCCTAACTTAACCCTAACCCTAACAAAAACCCTAACACTAACTCTTACACTAACCCTAACCCAAACCCTAAATCTAAACCAAACCCTAACCCTAACCCTTACCCTAACCCTAACCCTAACCCGAACGCCTAACCCTAACACTTACCCAAAACCTAACCCCTACCCTAACCCTTACCCTTACCCTAACCCTAACCCTTACCCTAACTCTAACCCTATCCCTAACCCTAACCCTAACCCTTACCCTAACCCTAACCCTTACCCTAACCCTAACCCTAATCCTAACCCTAACCCTTACCCTTACCCTAAATCTAACCCTAAACTTAATGCTAAACCTAACCGTACTCTAACCCTAATCCTTACCCTAACCCTAACCCTAACCCTAATCCTTACCCTAAACCTAACCTTAACCCTACCCCTAACCCAAACCCTAACCCTTAACTTTACCCTTACCCTAACCCTAACGATTACCCTTTCCCTAACCCTAACCCTAACCCTCACCCTAACCTTAATGATAAACCTAACCATAACCCTAACCCCTATCACTAACCCTAACCGTTACCCTAACACTAACACTAACCCTAACCCTTTCCCTTACCCTAACCCTAACCATAAACCTCACCCTAACCCTACCCCTAACCCTAACCCTAACCCTTACCCTTACCGTAAACCTAACCCTAATCCTTACCCTTATCCTAACTCTAACCCTAACCCTAATCCTAACCCTAACCCTTACCCTAACCCTAACCCTTACCCCAAACCTAACACTAACCCTAACCCTAACTCTTACCCTTGCCCTAACCCTAACCGGAAACCTGAACCTAACTCTAACCCTAACCCTAACCCTTACCCTTACCATAACCCTAAAACTAATCCTAACCCTAACCCTAAACTTAACCCTAATCCTAACCCTAACCCTTACCCTTATTCTAACCCTAACCGTAAACCTAACCCTAACTCTTACCCTTACCCTTACCCTAACCGTAACCCTAAATCTAACCCTAACCCTAACCTTAACCCTAACCCCTATCCATAACCCTAATCCTAACACTAACCCTTACCCTTACACTAAATCTAACCCTAAACTTAATGCTAAACCTAACCGTAATCTAACCCTAACCCTTACCCTAACCCTAACCCTAATCCTTACCCTAAACCTAACCTTAACCCTTAATGCTATCCCTAAGCCTAACACTAACCCTAACCCTAACACTTTCCCTAAGCCTAACATTATCCCTACACTAACCCTAAACCTAACACTAACCATAACCCTAACCCTAACCATAACCTTAACCCTTACCCTTACCCTAAACCTAACCCTAAACCTAACCCTAAACCTAACACTTACCCTTATCCTAAACCTAACCCTAAACCTAACCCTAACCCTAACCCTAACCCTAACCCCTGACCATAACCCTAACCCTAACCCTTACCCTTACCCTAACCCTAACACTAACCTTAATGCTAACACTTACCCTAAACCTAACTCTTACCCTATCCCTCACCCTAATCCTAACCATAAACTTTACCCTAACCCTTACCCTAACCCTAACCCTAACTCAAAACCTAAACCTAACCCTAACCCTAACCCTAAGAGTAACCCCTAACCATAACCCTAAACCTAACCCTTACCATTATTCTCACCTCAAAACTTACCCTAACCGTTACTCTACCCTAACCATAACCCTAAACCTATCCCTAACCCTAACCCTAACCCCCAAACCTAACCCTAACCGTAACAATAACTCTAAACCTTACCCTTACCCTAACCCTAACCCTAAGCTTAATGCTAACCCTAACCCTAACCCTAACACTTACACTAACCCTAAACCTAACCCTTAGCCTAACCCTAACACTATCCCTAACATTAACCCTTACCCTTTCCCTAACCCTAACCCCAACCCTAACCCCTACCCTAACCCTAACCCTAACCCTTACCCTAACCCTAACCCTAAACCAAACCCTAACCCTAAACCTAACCCTTACCTAACCCTAAGCCTTACCCTAACCCTATCCCTAACACTAACCCTATCCGTAACCCTAACCCTTACCGTTGCCCTAACCCTAACCCTAACCCTAACCCTATCCTTTACCCTAACCCTAACCCTAATCCTAACCCTATCCCTTACCCTTAACCTAACTTCAAAACAAACCCTACCTCTTACCCTAACACTTTCCCTTACCCAAATCCTAACCCTAAACTTAACCCTAACCCTAACCCTAACCCTAACCCTCACCCTTACCCTAAACCTAACCCTAACCCTAACCCTTACCCCTACCCTAATCCTAAACCTAACCCTAACCGTTACCCTAACCCTAACCCTAACCCTTACCCTAACCATAACCCTAAACCTAAACCTAACCCTAAACCTACCCCTTCCCCTAACCCTAACCCTTACCCTAACCTTATCCCTAAACCTAACCCTAAACCTAACCTTAACCCTAACCCTTACCCTTACCCTAACCCTAACCCTAAAACTAACCCTATCGCTTATCTTAACCCTAAACCTAACCCTAAACCTAACATTTACCCCTACCTTAACCCTAACCCTAACCCAAACCCTTAAACCTAACCCTAATCCTAAACCTTACCCTTACCCTAACCCTAAACCTAACCCTAACCCCTAACCCTAACCCTAACCCTAACCCTAACCCTAACCCTTACCCTTACCCTAACCCTAACCCTAACTTAACCCTAACACTAACAGTAACACTAACACTAACTCTTACACAAACCCTAACCCTAACCCTAAACTTTACCCTTACCCTAACCCTAACCCTAACACTAAACCTAACCCTAACCCTAACCCTTACCCTTATCCTGAACATAACCCTAACCCTAACCCTTACCCTAACACTAACCCTAACCCTAACCCTATACCTTACCCTAACACTAACCCTAACCTTAATGATAACCCTAACCCTAACCCTAAAACTAACCCTAACCGTATAGATAACCCTTACCCTAATCCTAACCCTAACCCTAACTCTAACCCTTGCCCCTACGATAATCCCAACCCTAAACCTAACCCTTAACATAACCCTAACCCTTACCCTAATCATATACCTAACCCTAAACCTAAACCTAACCTTAAACCTAACCCTTGCCCTTACCCTAAACCTAACCGTAAACCTAACCCTAATACTAAACATTACACTTACCCTAACCCTAAATCTAACCCTAACCCTAACCCCTAACCATAACCATAACCTTAACCCTAACCCTTGCCCTTACCCTAACCCTAACCCTAACTTAACCCTAACCCTAACAAAAACCCTAACACTAACTCTTACACTAACCCTAACCCAAACCCTAAATCTAAACCAAACCCTAACCCTAACCCTTACCCTAACCCTAACCCTAACCCGAACGCCTAACCCTAACACTTACCCTAAACCTAACCCCTACCCTAACCCTTACCCTTACCCTAACCCTAACCCTTACCCTAACTCTAACCCTAACCCTAACCCTAACCCTAACCCTTACCCTAACCCTAACCCTTACCCTAACCCTAACCCTAATCCTAACCCTAACCCTTACCCTTACCCTAAATCTAACCCTAAACTTAATGCTAAACCTAACCGTACTCTAACCCTAATCCTTACCCTAACCCTAACCCTAACCCTAATCCTTACCCTAAACCTAACCTTAACCCTACCCCTAACCCTAACCCTAACCCTTAACTTTATCCTTACCCTAACCCTAACGATTACCCTTTCCCTAACCCTAACCCTAACCCTAACCCTAACCCTCACCCTAACCTTAATGATAAACCTAACCATAACCCTAACCCCTATCACTAACCCTAACCGTTACCCTAACACTAACACTAACCCTAACCCTTTCCCTTACCCTAACCCTAACCATAAACCTCACCCTAACCCTACCCCTAACCCTAACCCTAACCCTTACCCTTACCGTAAACCTAACCCTAACCCTTACCCTTATCCTAACTCTAACCCTAACCCTAATCCTAACCCTAACCCTTACCCTAACCCTAACCCTTACCCCAAACCTAACACTAACCCTAACCCTAACTCTTACCCTTGCCCTAACCCTAACCGGAAACCTGAACCTAACTCTAACCCTAACCCTAACCCTTACCCTTACCATAACCCTAAAACTAATCCTAACCCTAACCCTAAACTTAACCCTAATCCTAACCCTAACCCTTACCCTTATTCTAATCCTAACCGTAAACCTAACCCTAACTCTTACCCTTACCCTTACCCTAACCGTAACCCTAAATCTAACCCTAACCCTAACCTTAACCCTAACCCCTATCCATAACCCTAATCCTAACCCTAACCCTTACCCTTACACTAAATCTAACCCTAAACTTAATGCTAAACCTAACCGTAATCTAACCCTAACCCTTACCCTAACCCTAACCCTAACCCTAATCCTTACCCTAAACCTAACCTTAACCCTTAATGCTATCCCTAAGCCTAACACTAACCCTAACCCTAACACTTTCCCTAAGCCTAACATTATCCCTACATTAACCCTAAACCTAACACTAACCATAACCCTAACCCTAACCATAACCTTAACCCTTACCCTTACCCTAAACCTAACCCTAAACCTAACCCTAAACCTAACCCTAAACCTAACACTTACCCTTATCCTAAACCTAACCCTAAACCTAACCCTAACCCTAACCCTAACCCTAACCCCTGACCCTAACCCTAACCCTAACCCTTACCCTTACCCTAACCCTAACACTAACCTTAATGCTAACACTTACCCTAAACCTAACTCTTACCCTATCCCTCACCCTAATCCTAACCATAAACTTTACCCTAACCCTTACCCTAACCCTAACCCTAACTCAAAACCTAAACCTAACCCTAACCCTAACCCTAAGAGTAACCCCTAACCATAACCCTAAACCTAACCCTTACCCTTATTCTCACCTCAAAACTTACCCTAACCGTTACTCTACCCTAACCATAACCCTAAACCTATCCCTAACCCTAACAATAACTCTAAACCTTACCCTTACCCTAACCCTAACCCTAAGCTTAATGCTAACCCTAACCCTAACCCTAACACTTACACTAACCCTAAACCTAACCCTTAGCCTAACCCTAACACTAACCCTAACATTAACCCTTACCCTTTCCCTAACCCTAACCCCAACCCTAACCCCTACCCTAACCCTAACCCTAACCCTAACCCTTACCCTAACCCTAACCCTAAACCAAACCCTAACCCTAAACCTAACCCTTACCTAACCCTAAGCCTTACCCTAACCCTATCCCTAACACTAACCCTATCCGTAACCCTAACCCTTACCGTTGCCCTAACCCTAACCCTAACCCTAAACCTATCCTTTACCCTAACCCTAACCCTAATCCTAACCCTATCCCTTACCCTTAACCTAACTTCAAAACAAACCCTACCCCTTACCCTAACACTTTCCCTTACCCTAACCCTAACCCTAAACTTAACCCTAACCCTAACCCTAACCCTAACCCTCACCCTTACCCTAAACCTAACCCTAACCCTAACCCTTACCCCTACCCTAATCCTAAACCTAACCCTAACCGTTACCCTAACCCTAACCCTAACCCTTACCCTAACCATAACCCTAAACCTAAACCTAACCCTAAACCTACCCCTTCCCCTAACCCTAACCCTTACCCTAACCCTATCCCTAAACCTAACCCTAACCCTAAAACTAACCCTATCTCTTATCTTAACCCTAAACCTAACCCTAAACCTAACATTTACCCCTACCTTAACCCTAACCCTAACCCAAACCCCTAAACCTAACCCTAATCCTAAACCTTACCCTTACCCTAACCCTAAACCTAACCCTAACCCCTAACCCTAACCATAACCCTAACCCTAACCCTTACCCTTACCCTAACCCTAACCCTAACTTAACCCTAACACTAACAGTAACACTAACACTAACTCTTACACAAACCCTAACCCTAACCCTAAACTTTACCCTTACCTTAACCCTAACCCTAACACTAAACCTAACCCTAACCCTAACCCTTACCCTTATCCTGACCATAACCCTAACCCTAACCCTTACCCTAACACTAACCCTAACCCTAACCCTATACCTTACCCTAACACTAACCCTAACCTTAATGATAACCCTAACCCTAACCCTAACCCTTACCCTAAACCTAACCCTAATCCTAATCCTTACCCTAACCCTAAACCTTACCCTTACCCTAAAGCTAAACCTAACCCTAAACCTAACCCTAACCATTACCTTAACCCTAACCCTAACACTAAACCTAATCCTAACCCCTAACCCTAACCATAACCCTAAATCTTACCCTAACCCTAACCCTAACCCTAACCCAAACCCTAAACCTTACCCTTACCCTAACCTTAACCCTAAACTTAACCCTAACTATAACACTAACCCTAAACGTACCCCTTACCCTTACCCTAACCCTAACGCTAAGCCTAACCCTAACCCTAACCCTAACTCTTACCCTTACCCTAACCCTAACCCTAACCCTAATCCGTACCCTAACCCTAACCCTAACCCTACCCTAACCCTTACCCTTACCCAATGCTTACCCAAACTCTAACACTAACACTTACCCTTACCCTAACCCTAACCATAAACCTAACCTAATCCTAACCCTAACCGTAACCCTGACCCTTACTCTAACCCTAACCGTGACCTTAACCCCAAACCTAAACCTAAACCTAAACTTTACCCTTACCCTAACCCTAACCATAAACCTAACCCTAACCCTAACCCTAAACCTTACCCTAACCCTAACCCTTACCCTAACCCCAATCCTAACTCTAACCCTAACCTTAGCCCTAACACTTACCCTTACCCTAACCTTAACCCTAAACCTTACCCTTATCCTAACCCTAACCCCAAAACTAACCCTAACTCTAACCTTAACCCTAACCTTAACACTTACCATTACTCTAAACCTAACCCTAACCCTTACCCTAACCATAACACTAACCCTTACCCTTACCATAACCTTAACCCTAAGCATAACCCTAACACTTAGCCTTACCCTAACCCTAACCCTGACCCTAACCCTAATCCTAACCCTAACGCTAACACTTGCTCTTACCCTAACCCTAAACCTAAATCTAACCCTAACCCTAACGTTAACGCTAAACCTTACCCTTACACTAACACTAACCTTAAACATTACCCTTACTCTAAACCTAACCCTAACGCTAACCCTAACCCTAACCATTACCTTAACCCTAACCCTAACCCATAACCCTAACCCGAAACCTAAACCTTACCCTTACCCTAACCCTAACCCTTACCCTTTCCCTAACCCTAACCCTAACCGTAAACCTAACCCGTACCCTTACCCTACCCCTAAACCTAACCCTAAACCTAACCCTAACACTAACCCTAACCCTTAACCCTAACCCTAACCCTAACCCTTACCCTTACCCTAACCCTAACCCTAACCCTTACCCTTATCCTAAACCTAACCCTAACCCTAACCCTAACACTTACTCTTACCCTAACCCGAAACCTAACCTTAATGTTAACCCTACCCCTAACCCTAACCCTAACCCTAACACTTACCCTAACCACTAACCCTAACCTTAACCCTAACCCTTACCCTTACTCTAACACTAACCCTAAACCTAACAGTAAACCTAACCCTAAACCTTACCCTTACTGTAACCCTAATCCTAAACCTAACCCTAACCCTAACCCTAACCCTTACCCTTACCCTTATCCTAAACCTAACCCTAACCATAACCCTAACACTTACACTTAACCTAACCCAAAACCTAACCTTAATGTTAACCCTACCCGTAAACCTAACCCTAACCCTAACATTTACTCTAACCACTAACCCTAACACTAACCCTAACACTTACCCTAACCCCAACCCTATCCCTTACCCTTACCCTATCCCTAATCCTAACCATAACCCTAACCCTAACCTTACTACTAACACTTACCCTTACCCTAACCCTAACCATAACCCTAAACTTCACCCAAACCCTAACCCTAACCCTAACCATTACCCTTACCCTAACCCTAACCCTAACCCTTACTCTTAACTTCACGATAAACCTTACCCTGAATCTAACCCTATCCATTACCCTACCTTAACCCTAACACTTACCCTTACCCTACACCTAACCCTAATCCTAACCCTTTCCCTAATCCTTACTCTTACCTAAAACTAACCCTAACGCTTACCCTAATTCTAACCCTAAACCTAAACCTAACACTTACCCTTACCTTAACCCTAACCCTAACCCTAACCCCTAACCCTAACCCTAATCCTAAAGCTTACCCTTACCCTAACCCTAAACCTAACCCTAACCCTAACCCTAACCCCTAACCCTAACCATAACCCTAACCCTAACCCTTGCCCTTACCCTAACCCTAACCCTAATTTAACCCTAACCCTAACAAAAACCCTAACAGCAACTCTTACACTAACCCTAACCCAAAACCTAAATCTAACCCAAACCCTAACCCTAACCTTACCCTAACCATAACCCTAACCCGAACGCCTAACCCTAACACTTACCCTAACCCTAACCCCTACCATAACCCTTACCCTTACCCTAACCCTAACCCTTACCCTAACTCTAACCCTAACCCTAACCCTAACCCTAACCCTTACCCTAACCCTAACCCTTACCCTAACCCTAACCATAACACTAACCCTAACCCTAACCCTTACCCGTACCCTAAACCTAACCCTAACCCTCACCCTAACCTTAATGATAACCCTAACCCTAACCATAACCCTAACCCCTATCACTACCCTAACCCTTTCCCTTACCCTAACCCTAAACATAAACCTCACCGTAACCCTAACCCTAACCCTAACCATAACCCTTACCCTTACCGTAAACCTAACCCTAACCCTTACCCTTACCCTACACCTAAACATAACCTTAATGCTAACCCTGAACCTAACCCTAACCCTAACCCTAACCCTTACCCCAAACCTAACACTAACCCTAACCCTAACTCTTACCCTTGCCCTAACCCTAACCAGAAACCTAAACCTAACTCTAACCCTAACCCTAACCCTTACCCTTACCATAACCCTAAAACTAATCCTAACCCTAACCCTAAACTTAACCCTAACCCTAAACCTAACCCTAACCCTTACCCTTATTCTAACCCTAACCGTAAACCTAACCCTAACTCTTACCCTTACCCTTACCCTAACCCTAACCCTAAATCTAACCCTAACCCTAACTTTAACCCTAACCCCTATCCATAACCCTAATCCTAACCCTAACCCTTACCCTAAATCTAACCCTAAACTTAATGCTAAATCTAACCGTGCTCTAACTCTAACCCTTACCCTAACCCTAACCCCACCCCTAATCCTTACCCTAAACCTAACCTTAACCCTTAATGCTATCCCTAAGCCTAACACTAACACTAACCGTAACACTTTCCCTAAGCCTGACCCTATCCCTAACACTTACCCTTACCCTAACCCTATCACTAACCCTAAACCTAACCTTAACCATAACCCTAACCCTAACCATAACCTTAACCCTTACCCTTACCCTAACCCTAACCCTAAACCTAACCCTAACCCTAACCCTAACCCCAGACCCTAACCCTAACCCTAACCCTAACCCTTACCCTTACCCTAACCCTACCCTTAATGCTAACACTTACCCTAAACCTAACCCTTACCCTAACCCTCACCATAACCCTAACCATAAACTTTACCCTAACTCTTACCCTAACCCTAACCCTAACTCAAAACCTAAACCTGACCCTAACCCTAACCCTAAGAGTAACCCCTAACCATAACCCTAAACCTAACCCTTACCCTTATTCTCACCTCAAAACTAAACCTAACCGTTACCTTTACCCTAACCCTAACCCTAAACCTATCCCTAACCCTAACCCTAACCCCCAACCCTTACCCTAACCCTAAAAATAACTCTAAAACTTAACCTTACCCTAACCCTAACCCTAAGCTTAATGCTAACCCTAACCCTAACCCTAACACTTACACTAACCCTAACCCTAACCCTTAGCCTAACCCTAACACTAACCCTATCACTAACCCTTACCCTTTCCCTAACCCTAACCCCAACCCTAACCACTACCCTAACCCTAACCCTAACCCTTACCCTAACCCTAACCCTAAACCAAACCCTAACCCTAAACCTAACCCTTACCTAACCCTATGCCTTACCCTAACGCTATCCCTAACACTAACCCTATCCGTAACCCTAACCCTTACCGTTGCCCTAACCCTAACCCTAACCCTAACCCTAACCCTAACCTTTACCCTAACCCTAACCCTAATCCTAACCCTATCCCTTACCCTTAACCTAACTTCAAGACAAACCCTAACCCTAACCCTAACACTTTCCCTTACCCTAACCCTAACCCTAAACTGAACCCTAACCCTAACCCTAACCCTAACCCTTACCCTTACCCTAAACCTAACCCTAACCCTAACCATAACCCTTACCCCTACCCTAATCCTAAACCTAACCCTAACCGCAACCCTAACCCTAACATAACCCTTACCCTAACCAAAACCCTAAACCTAAACCTAACCCTAAACCTACCCCTTACCCTAACCCTAACCCTTACCCTAACCCTATCCCTAAACCTAACCCTAAACCTAACCTTAACCCTAACACTTACCCTTACCCTAACCCTAACCCTAATCCTAAACCTTACCCTTACCCTAACCCTAAACCTAACCATAACCTAACCCTAACACCTAACCCTAACCATAAACCTAACCCTAACCCTTACCCTTACCCTAACCCTAACCCTAACTTAACCCTAACCCTAACAGTAAAACTAACACTAACTCTTACACAAACCCTAACACTTACCCTAACACTAACCCTAACCCAAACCCTATACCTTACCCTAACAGTAACCCTAACCTTAATGATAACCCTAACCCTAACCCTAAACCTTACACTAACCCTAACCTTAACCCTAACCTTAACCCTAACTCTAACACTAACCCTAAACCTACCCCTTACCCTAACCCTAACCCTAACCCTAATCCGTACTCTAACCCTAACCCTAACCCTACCCTAACCCTTACCCTTACCTAACGCTTACCCAAAGTCTAACACTAACACTTACCCTTACCCTAACCCTAACCATAAACCTAACCTAATCCTAACCCTAACCATAACCCTGACCCTTAATCTAACCCTAACTGTGACCTTAACCCCAAACCTAAACCTAATCCTAAACTTTAACCTTACCCTAACCCTAACCCTAAACCTAACCCTAACCCTACCCCTAAACCTTACCCTAACCCTAACCCTTACCCTAACCCCAATCCTAACTCTAACCCTAACCTTAGCCCTAACACTTACCCTTATCCTAACCTTAACCCTAACCCTTACCCTTATCCTAACCCTAACCCCAAAACTAACCCTAACCCTAACCTTAACCCTAACCTTACACTTGCCATTACTCTAAACCTAACCCTAACCCTTACCCTAACCCTAACACTAACCCTTACCCTTACCATAACCTTAACCCTAAGCATAACCCTAACACTTAGCCTTACCCTAACCCTAACCCTGACCCTAACCCTAATCCTAACCCTAACGCTAACACTTGCTCTTACCCTAACCCTAAACCTAAATCTAACCCTAAACCTAACGCTAACGCTAACCCTTACCCTTACACTAACGCTAACCTTAAACATTACCCTTACTCTAAACCTAACCCTAACGCTAACCCTAACCCTAACCATTACCTTAATCCTAACCCTAACCCTAACCCGAACCCGAACCCTAAACCTTACCCTTACCCTAACCCTAACCCTAACACCTACTCTTACCCTAACCCGAAACCTAACCTTAATGTTAACCCTACCCCTAACCCTAACCCTAACAATTACCCTAACCACTAACCCTAACCTAACCCTAACCCTAACCCTTACCCTTACTCTAACCCTAACCCTAAACCTAACCCTAACCGTAACCCTAACCCTAAACCTTACCCTTACTCTAACCCTAACCCTAAACCTAACCCTAACCCTAACCCTAACCCTTACCCTTACCCTTATCCTAAACCTAACCCTAACCATAACCCTAACACTTACCCTTACTCTAACCGAAAACCTAACCTTAATGTTAACCCTACCCCTAAACCTAACCCTAACCCTAACACTTACCCTAACCACTAACCCTAACCCTAACCCTAACCCTTACCCTAACCCCAACCCTATCCCTTACCCTTACCCTATCCCTAATCCTAACCATAACCCTAACCCTAACCTTAACACTAACACTTACCCTTACCCTAAACCTAACCATAACAATAACCTTCACCCAAACCCTAACCCTAACCCTAACCATTACCCTTACCCTAACCCTAACCCTAACCCTTACGCTTAACTTCACGATAAACCTTACCCTGAACCTAACCCTATCCATTACCCTACCTTAACCCTAACCCTTACCCTTAAACTAACCCTCATCCTAACCATTACCTTAACCCTAACCCTTACCCTAACCCCTAACCCTAACCCGCACCCTAAAACTTACCCTTACCCTTACCCTAACCCCAAAACTATCCCTAACCCTAACCCCTAACCCTAACCCTAAACCGTACCCTTACCCTACCCCTAACCCTAACCCTAAACCTAACCCTAACACTAACCCTAACCCTTAACCCTAATCCTAACCCTAACCCTTACCCTTACCCTAACCCTAACCCTAACCCTAACCCTTACCCTTATCCTAAACCTAACCCTAACGCTAACATTTACTCTTACCCTAACGCGTAACCTAACCTTAATGTTAACCCTACCCCTAACCCTAAAC
>JANJXV010001127.1:107500-120000 GCA_024803745.1 Megascapheus bottae
TAACACTAACCCTTAGCCTTCCGCTAACCCTAACACTAAACCTAACCCTAACCCTCACCCTAACCCTTACCCTTACCCTAACCCTAACCCTAAACCTAACCCTAACACTTACACTAACCCTACCAACTAACCCTAACCCTAATCCTAACCCTAACTCTTACCCTAACCCTAACCCTAATCCTTACCCTTACCCGAACCATAATCCTAACCCTAACCCTACCCGTAACGCAAACCCTTATCCTTAGCTTAGCCTGACTCTAACCCTAACCTAAACATTACCCTTACCCTAAATCTAACAATAACCCTAACCCTAACCACTACCTTAACCACAACCCTAACCCAAACACTAACCCCTAACCCTAACCCTAACCCTAAACCTTACACTTACCCTAACCCTAACCTTATCCCTAACCCTAACCCCTAACCCTAATCCTACGCCTAACCCTTACCCTTACCCTAACCCTAACCCTAACCTTAACCCTAACCCTAACACTAACCCTAACCCTAACCCTTACCCTTACCCTAACCCTAACCCTAAACCTAACCCTAATCCTAACCCTAACCCTTACCCTTACCCTTACCCTAAGCCTAACCCTAACCCAAACCCTTAACCTTACCCTAACTCTAACCTTGATGCTAACCCTAACCGTAACCCTAAACCTAACCCTTACCCTTTCCCTAACCCTAACCCTAATCCTAACCCTACCCTAACGCTTACCCTTTCCCTAACCCTAACCTTAACCCTAACCCTTACCCTTAGCCTAACCCTAACCCTAACCCTACAACTAAACATATCCCTAACCCTAACCCTAACCCTTACCCTTACCTATCACTAAACCTAACCCTAACCCTAACCTAACCCTAACCCTAACCCTACCCTTAACCTTGTCCTAACCCTAACCCTAATCCTAACCCTTACCCTTAAATTAACCCTAACCCTAACCTTAACCCTAACCTCTAACCCTAACCCTAAACCTTACCCTTACACTTACCCTAACCCTAACCCTAACCTTATTGCTAACCCTAACCCTAACCCTTACCCTAACCCTAACCCTAACCCTAATGCTAGCCCGAAACCCTAACTCTAACCCTAAACCTTACGCTAACCCAAAACCTAACTTTAATGTTAACCCTACCCCTAAACCAACCCTAAACCTTACCCTAACCCTAAACCTAATCCTTGCCCTAACCCTAACCCTAACCCTAACCCTTAACCTAACCCTTACCCTTTCCTTAACCCTAACCCTAACCCTAACGTTAACCCTAACCCTAACCCTAGCCTTAAACCTTACCCTAACCCTTACCCTTTCCTTAAACCAAACCCTAACCCTAACCCTAACACTAACCTATTACTAACCCCTAACCCTAACCCTAACCCTAACCCTTACCCTAACCCTTACCCTTTCCTTAAACCTAACCCCTAACCCTAACATTAACCCTAACACTAACCCCTAACCCTAACCCTAACCGTAACACTTAACGTTTCCCTAACTCTAAACTTAACCCTAAACCTAACCCTAACTCTAACCCTAACCTTAACCCTAACCGTAACTCTAAACCTAACCCTAACCCTAACCCTTACCCTTACCCTAACCCTAACCCTAAACCTAACCCTAACCCTCACCCTAACCCTTACCCTTACACTAAGTCTAACCCTAAACCTAACTCTAACCCTAACACTAACCCGACCCACTAACCCTAACCCTAACCCTAACCCTAACATTAACCCTAACACTAACCCCTAACCCTAACCCTAACCCTAACACTTAACGTTTCCCTAACTCTAAACTTAACCCTAAACCTAACCCTAACTCTAACCCTAACCTTAACCCTAACCGTAACTCTAAACCTAACCCTAACCCTTACCCTTACCCTAACCCTAACCCTAAACCTAACCCTAACCCTCACCCTACCCTTACCCTTACACTAAGTCTAACCCTAAACCTAACTCTAACCCTAACACTAACCCTACCCACTAACCCTAACCCTAACCCTAACCCTAACCCTTACCCTAAACCTAACCCTAACCCTTACCCTTACCCTAACCCTAACCCTAACCCTTACTCTTATCCTAACCCTAACACTAACCCTAAACATTACCCTTACCCTAAACCTAACCCTATCCCAAACCCTAACCATTACCATAACCCTAACCATAACCCGAACCCTAACCCCTAACCCTAACCCTAACCCTAAAATTTACCCTTACCCTAACCCTAACCCTAACACCTACCCCTAATATTAACCCTAACCCTTACCCTTACCCTAACCCTAACCCTAACCTTAACCCTAACCCTTACACTAACCCCAACCCTTACCCTTACCCTTACCCTAACCCTAACCCTAATCCTAACCCTAACCCTAACCCTTACCCTTACCCTAACCCTAACCCTTACCAAACCTTTACCCTTACCCTAACCCTAACCCTAACCTTAATGCTAACCCTAATCCTAACCCTAACCCTATCCCTTACCCTGTCCCTAACCCTAACCTTAACCCTAACCCAATCCTAAACCAAACCTAACCCAAACTCTAACCCTAACACTTACCCTTACCTTAAACCTAAATCTAACCCTAACCCTAAAACTGACCCATACCCCAAACCTAATCCTAACCCTAACCCTAAATCTTACGCTTACCTTAACCCTAACCCTAACCCTTACCCTTAACCATAACCCAAACCATAAACCTTACCCTTACCCTAACCCTAACCCTAACCCCTATCTCTAACCATAACCCTAACCCTTACCCTAAACGTAACCCTAAACTTAACCCTAAACCTAACACTAACCTTAACGCTAACCCTAAACCTAACACTAACCCTAACCCTAACCCTTAACCTTAATCTAACCATAACCCTAACCCTAACCCTAACCCTCACCCTTACTCTTTCCCTAACCCTAACCCTAATCCTAACCCTAACCCTAACACTTACCCTGTCCCTAACCCTAACCTTAACGCTAACCCAATCCTAAACAAAACCTAACCCAAACTCTAACCCTAACACTTACCCTTACCCTAAACCTAAACCTAACCCTAACCCTAAAACTGACCCATACCCCAAACGTAATCCTAACCCTAACCCTTTCCCTTACCTTAACCCTAACCCTAACCCTTACCCCTAACCATAACCCAAACCATAAACCTTACCCTTACCCTAACCTTAACCCTAACCCCTATCTCTAACCATAACCCTAACCTTTACCCTAACCGTAACCCTAAACTTAACCCTAAACCTAAAACTAACCGAAACCCTAACCCTAAACCTAACACTAACCCTAACCCTAACCCTAACCGTTAACCTTAATCTAACCATAATCCTAACCCTAACCCTACCCTAACACTTAATCTTACCCTAACCCTAACCCTAAACCTTACCCTAACCCTAACCCTAACCCTTACACTTACTCTAACCTCAACACTAACCCTAACACTAACACTTACACTTACCCTAACCCTAACCTAAACCTGAACCCGAACCCGAACCTTAACCTATCCCTAACCCTAATCCTAACCCCTAACCCTAACCCTAACCCTAACCCTTACCCTTGTCCTAACCCTAACACTAACCCTAAACCTAACCGTAACACTTACCCTTACACAAACCCTAACCCTAACCATAAACCTAACCCTAATCCTAACCCTAAACCTAACCCTCACCCTCACCCTAACCCTAACACTAAACCTTACCCTAACCCTAACCGTAACTCTAACCCTTACCCTTACCCTAACCCTAACCCTAAACTTAACCCCAACCCTAAACCTAAACCTAACCCTTAGCCTACCCTAACCCTAACCCAAACCCTAACCCTCTTACAAATACTAACCCTTACTCTAATCCTAACCCTTACCCTAACCCTAACCCTAACCCTTACACTTACCCTAAACCTAACACTAATCCTAACCCTAAACTTAACCCTAACCGTAACGCTAACCCTTACTTTTACCCTAAACCTAACCATAACCATAACCCTTTCCCTTACCCTAACCCTAATACTAACCCTAACCCTAAATCTTACCATTACCCTTACCCTAAACATATCCCTAACCCCAACCCTAACCATTACCTTGACCCTAACCATAAACATAACCCAAACCCCTAATCAAAACCCTAACCTTAAAACTTACCCTTACTCTAAGCCTAACCCCAACCCTAACGCCTAACCCTAACCCTAACCCTAAACCTAACCCTTACCCTTACCCTAACCCTAACCCTAACCTTAACCCTAACCCTAACACTAACACTAACCCTAACCCTTTCTCTTACCCTAAACCTAATCCTAACATTAACCCTACCCCTAACCCTAAGCCTAAACCATACCCTTACCTAACGCTAACCCCAAACCTAACCCTAACACTAACCCTAACCCTAACCCTAACTCTTACCCTAACCCTAACTCTTACCCTAACCCTAACCCTAACCCTAACCCTTATTCTTACCCTAACCCTAACTCCAACCCTAACTCTAACCCTAACCCTTACCCTAACCCTAACCCTAACCCTAAACCTAACCCTAACCCTAACCCTAACCCTTACCCTAACCCTAACTCTTACCCTAACCCTAACCCTAACCTTAAACCTAACCCTTACCCTTATCCTAACCCTAACCAGAACCCTAACCCTAAACATATCCCTAACCCTAACCCTAACCCTTACCCTTACCCTAAACCCAAACCTAACCCTAAAAATAACCCTAACTCTAACCCTCACCCTTACCCTAACCCTAACCCTAACGCTAACCCTTACACTTACCTTAACCCTAACCATCACACTAACCCTAACCCTTACACTTACCCTAACCCTAACCCTAACCTTATTGCTAACCCTAACTCTAATCGCACCCCTTACCCTAACCCTAACCCTAAACCTAATGCTTGCCCTAACCCTAACTCTAACCCTAACCCTTACCCTTACCCTAACCCAAAACCTAACCTTAATGTTAACCCTACCCCTAACCCTAACCCTAAACCTTACCCTAACCCTGACCCTAACCCTAATCCTATCCCTAACCCTGACCCTAACCCTAACCGTAATCCTAAAAATAACCTTAACCCTAAACCTAAACCTAACCCTAACCCTAACCTTAACCCTTCCCCTTACCCTAACTCTTACCCTAAACCAAACCCTAACCCTAACCCTAAACCTTACCCTAAACTAACCCTAACCCTTACCCTTACCCTAATCCTAAACCTAACCCCAAACCTAACCCTAACACTTACCCTAACCTTAACCCCAACCCTGAACCTAACCCTAACCCTAACCCTAACCATAACCCTTACACTTACCCTTACCCTAACTCTAACCCTAAACCTAACCCTAACCCTAACCCTAAACCTTACACTAAACTAACGCTAACCCTTACCCTTACCCTAATCCTAACCCTAACCCCAACCTTACCCCTAACCCTTACCCTAAACTTAACCCTAACCCTAACCCTAAACCTAAGCCTTACCCTTACCCTAACCCTAACCCTAACCTTAATGCTAACACTTAACCTAACCCTAATCTTTATCCTAACCCTCACCCTAACCCTAACCTTTAACCTAGCCCTAACGCTAACCCATACCCTTACCTTAATCCTAACCCAAACACAAACCCTAACCCCTAACTCTAACCCTAACCCTAACCCCTAACTCTAACCCTAACCCTAACCACTAAACTTAACCCTAACCCTAACCCAAACCCCTAACCGTAACCCCAACCCTAACCCTAACCCTAACCCTTACCCTTACTCTAAACCTAACCCTAAACCTAACCCTAACCCTAACCCTAACACTTACCCTTACCCTAACCGTAAACCTAAACCTAACCCTAACCCTAACCCTAAACCTTACCCTTATTCTAAACCTAATCCTAACCCTAACCCTAACCCTAACCTTAACACTAACATTACCCTTACCCAAACCCTAACCCTAACCCTAACCTTCACCCTAACCTTAACCCTAATCCTAACCATTACCCTTACCCTAACCCTAACCCTAACCTTTACCCTTACCCTCACGATAAACCTTACCCTGAACCTAACCCTAACCCTTACCCTAACCTAACCCTAACTCTAACCCAACCCTTACGCTTACCCTTACCCTAACCCTAACCCTAACCCTAACCCTTACCCTTACCTTCACCCTAACCCTAACCCTAACCTTAACCCTAACCCCTAATCCTAACCCTAACCCTTACACTTACCCTGACCCTAACCCTAACCTTATTGCTAACCCTAACCCAAACCCTAACCCTTACCCTAACCCTAACCCTAATGCTTGCCCTAACCCTAATTCTAACCATAACCCTTACCCTTACCCTAACCCAAAACCTAACCTTAATATTATCCCTACACCTAACCCTAACCCTAAACCTTACCCTAACCCTAACCCTAACCCTAACAATAACCCTAAACCTAACCTTTACCCTTACCCTAACCCTAACCCTAACCTTAACCCCAAACCTAAAACAAACCCTAACCCTAACCCTTACCCTTACCCTAACTCTAACCCTAAACCTAACCCTAACGCTAACCCTAACCCTTACACTAAACTAACCCTAACCCTTACCCTAACCTTAACCCCAAACCTGAACTTAACCCTAACCCTAACCCTTTCCCTAACCCTAACCCTTACCCTAAACTAACCCTAATCCTTACCCTTACCCTAATCCTAACCCTAACCCCAACCCTAACCCTAACCCTTACCATAACCTTAACCCCAAACCTGAACTTAACCCTAACCCTAACCCTTACCCTAACCCTAACCCTTACCATAAACTAATCCTAATCCTTACCCTTACCCTAATCCTAACCCTAACCCCAACTCTAACCCTAACCCTTACCTTAACCTTAAACCTAACCATAACCCTAAACCTAACCCTTTCACTTACCCTAAATCTAACCCTAACCTTAATGCTAACACTTACCCTATCCCTAACCCTTACCCTAACCCTCACCCTAACCCTAACCCTAACCTTTACCCTAACCCTAACCCCTACCCTTACCTTAATCCTAACCCTAACCCTAAACCCAACCCCTAACTCTAACCCTAACCCTAAACCCTAAACCTAACACTAATCCTAATCCAAACCCCTACCCCAAAACCCAACCCTAACCCTAACCCTAACCCTTACCCTTACTCTAAACCTAACCCTAAACCTAAACCTAACCCTAAACCTAACCCTTACCCTTACCCTAACCGTAACCCTAAACCTAACCCTAACCCAAACCCTTACTCTTATCCTAAACCTAAATCTAACCCTAACCCTAACACTTACCCTAACCACGAACCCTAACCCTAACCCTAAACCTTACCCTAACCCCAACCCTAATCCTTACCCTTACCCTATCCCTAATCCTACCCCTAACCCTAATCCTAACCTTAACACTAACACTGACCTTAACCAAAGACTAACCCTAACCCTAAACTTCACACGAACCCTAACCCTAACCCTAACCATTACCCTTACCCTAACCCTAACCATAACCCTAACTCTTACACTTACCCTCATGCTAATCCTTACCCTGAACCTAACCCTAACCATTACCCTACCATAACCCTAACCCTAACCGTAACCCTAACCCTAAAACTAACCCTAACCCTAACCCTTACCCTAACGCTAACCCTAACCCTAACCCTTACCCTAACCCTAACCCTTACCCTAACGCTAACCCTAACCCTAACCTTAACCCTAACCCTTAACCTTATCCTAACCCTTACCCTTACCCTAACCCTAAACCTAACTCTCACAATAACCCTAACCCTAACCCTACCCTTACCCTAACGCTAACCCTAACCCTAACCCTAACCCTTACCCTAACCCTAACCCTTACCCTAACGCTAACCCTAACCCTAACCTTAACCCGAACCCTTAACCTTATCCTAACCTTAACCCTAACCCCTAACCCTAACCCTAACCCTAAGCCTAACCCTAACCCAAACATTATTGCTAATCCTAACCCTAACCCTTACCCTTACCCTTAACCTAACGCTAACTCTAAACCTAACCCTTACCCTTACCTTAACCCTAACACTAACCCTAACCCTAACCCTAACCCTAAACCTTACCCTAACCGTAACCCTAACCCTAATCCTTACTCTAACACTAAACCTAACCCTAACCCTTACCTTAACACTTACCCTTTACTTAACCGTAACCCTAACCCTAACATTAACCCTAACCCTAACCCCTAACACTAACCCTAACCCTAACCCTAACACTTACCCTTATCCTAACCCTAAACTTAACCCTAAACCTAACCCTAACCCTAACCGTAACCCTAAACTTACACCTAACCCTAACTCTAACCATAACGCTAACCTTAACCCTAACCCCTAACTCTAACCCTAACCCTAACCCTTACCCTTACCCTAACCCTAACCCTAACCCAAACACTTACCCTCACCCTAACCCTAACCCTAACCTTAATGCTAACCCTAACCGTAACCCTAACCCTAAAAATTACCCTTTCCCTAACCCTAAACCTAATCCTAAGCCTAACCCTAAACCTTACCCTTTTCCTAACCCTAACCTTACCCCTAATCCTTACCCTTACCATAACCCTAAACCTAACCGTAACCCTAACCCTAAACATATTCCTAACCCTAACACTAACCCTTACCCTTACCCTAAACCTAAACCTAACCCGAACCCTAACCCTAACCCTTACCCTTACCCTAACCCTAACCCTAAACTTAACCCTTACCCTTACCTTAACCCTAACCCTAACCATAACCCTAACCCCTAAATCTAACCCTAACCCTAACCCTTACACTTACCCTAACCCTAACCCTAAACTTATTGCTAACCCTAACCCTAACCCTAACCCTTACCCTAACAGTAACCCTAACCCTAAGTCTTGCCCTAACCCTAACTCTAACCCTATCCCTTACCCTTACCCTAACCCAAAACCTAACCTTAATGTTAACCCTACCCCTAAACCTAAACCTAAACCTTACCCTAACCCTAACCCTAACGCTAATCCTTGCCCTAACCATAACCCTAACCCTAACCCTTACCCTTTCCTTAACCCTAACCCTAACAATAACCCTAACCCTTACCCTAACCCTTACCTTTCCTTAACCCTAACCCTAACCCTAACCCTAACATTAACCCTAACCATAAATCTAACCCCTAACTCTAACCATAACCCTAAACCTTACCCTAACCGTAACCCTAACCCTAACCCAATCCTACACTAAACCTAACCCAAACCCTAACCCTAACACTTACCCTTAGCCTAAACCTAACCCTAACCCTAACCCTAAAACTTACCCTTACCCTAAACCTAACCCTAACCCTAACCCTAACCTTAACTCTAACCCTTACCCTTACCTTAACCCTAACCCTAACCACTAACCATAACCCTAACCTTAAACCTTACCCTTCCCCTAACACTAATCCTAACCCCTAACTCTAACCATAACCCTAACCCTTACCCTAACCGTAAACCTAACCTTAACCCTAAACCTAACACTAACCCTAACCCTAAACCTAACACTAACCCTAACCCTAACCCTAGCCTTTAACCTTAACCTAACCATAACCCTAAAAATAACCTTAACCGTAATACTTACCCTTACCCTAAACCTAACGCTAAGCCTTACCGTAACCCTAAACCTAACCCTAACCCTCACCCTTACCCTAACCTTAACCCTAAATGTAACCCTAAGACTTACCCTTACCCTAACCCTAACCCTGACCCTAACCGGAACCTTAACCTATCCCTAACCCTAACCCAAACCCTAACCTCTAACCCTAACCCTAACTCTAATCCTTACCCTATCCTAACCCTAACCCTAACCCTAAACCTAACCGTAACACTTACCCTTAACCAAACCCTAACCCTAACCCTAAACCTAACCCTAAACCTAATCCTAACCCTAAACCTCACCCTCACCCTAATCCTAATCCTAACCCTCACCCTCACCCTAACCCTAACTCTAACCTTAACCCTTACCCTAACCCTAAACTAACCCTTACCCTTACCTAACCCTAACCCTAAACTTAACCCCAACCCTAAACCTAAACCTAACACTTACCCTTGCCCTAACGCTAACCCAAAACCTAACCCTAACCCTTTTAAAACCCTAACCCTTAATCTTACCCGAACCCTAATCCTAACCCAAACCCTATCTCTAACCCTAACCCTTACCCTTAACCTAACCCTAACCCTAACCCTAAACATTATCCTTACCCTAAACCTAACGCTAACCCTAACCCTAACCTTAACCATTACCTTAACCCTAACCCTAACCCTAACAATAACCCCTAACCCTAAACCTAACGCTAAACCTTACACTTACCTTACCCTTACCCTAACCCTAAACCTAACCCTAAACATTATCCTTACCCTAAACCTAACGCTAACACTAACCCTAACCTTAACCATTACCTTAACCCTAACCCTAACCCTAACACTAAGCCCTAACTCTAATCCTACCCCTAACCTTACCCTTACCCTAACCCTAACCCTAACCTTAACCCTAACCTTAACACTAACCCTAACCCTAACCCTTACCCTTACCCTAACCCTAACCCTAAACCTAACCCTAACCCTAACCCTAACCCTTACCCTTACCCTAACCGTAACCCTAACCCTAACCCTTACCTTTACCCTAACCCTAACCCTAACCTTAATGCTAACCCTAACCCTAACCCTATCCCTAACCCTTTCCCTAACCCTAACCCTAATCCTAACCCCAACCTTAACCCTTAAACTTTCCCTAACCCTAACCTTAACCCTAACCCTTACAATTACCCTAACCCGAACCCTAAGAGTAACCCTAACCCTAAACGTATCCCTAACTCTAACCCTAACACTTACCTTTACCCTAACACTAAACCTAACCCTAACCCTAACCCTAACCCTAACCCTTACCCTTACCCTTACCTTAACCCTAACCCTAACCTTAATCCTAACCCCTAACCCTAACCCTAACCATTACACTTATCGTAACCCTAACCCTAACCTTATTGCTAACCCTAACCCTAACCCTATCCCTTACCCTTACCCTAACCCTAATCCTAACCCTAACCCAAACCCTAACCCTAACCCTTACCCTTACCCTAACGCTAACCCTAACCCTAAACATTACCCTTACCCCAAACCTAACCCTAATCCTAACCCTAACCATTAACTTAACCCTAACCCTAACACTAACCCTAACCCCTAACCCTAACCCTAACCCTAAACGTTACCCTTACCCTAACCCTAACCCTAACCCTAACCCCTAGCCCTAATCCTAACCCTGACCCTTACCCTTACCCTAACCCTAATACTGACCTTAACCGTAACCCTTACCCTTTCCCTAACGCTCACCTTAACCCTAACCCAATCCAAAACCAAACCTAACCCAAACCTACCCTAATACTTACCCTTACCCTGAACCTAAACATAACCCTAACCCTAAACCTTACACTTACCCTAAACCTAACCCTAACCCTAACCCTGACCCTAACACTTACCCTTACCTTAACCCTAACACTAACCCTAACCCCTAACCATAACCCTAACCATAAACCTTACCCTTAGCCTAACCCTATCCCTAACCCATAACTCTAACCTTAACCCTAACCCTTACCCTAACCGTAACCCTAACCTTAACCCTAAACCTAAAACTAACCGTAACCCAAACCCTAAACCTAACACTAACCCTAACCCTAACCCTTAACCTTAACCTAACCATAACCCTAACCCTAACCCTAACCCTAACACTTACACTTACCCTAAACCTAACCCTAACCCTTACCCTAACCCTAACCCTAACCCTAACACTTACCCTTACCCTAACCTTAACCCTAACCCTAACCCTAACACTTACCCTTACCCTAAACCTAACCCTGACTCTAACCCCAACCTTACCCTATCCCTAAGCCTCACCCTAACCCCTAACCTTAACCCTAACCCTAACCTCTAACCCTTACCCTTATCCTAACCCTAAACATAAACCTAAACATAACCGTAACACTTACCCTTACCCAAACCCTAATCCTAACCCTAACCCTAACCCTAACCCTTACCCTAAACCTAACACTAACCCTTACCCTTACCCTAACCCTAACCCTAAACTTAACCCCAACCCTAAACCTAAACCTAACCCTTACCCTTACCCAAACCCTAACCCAAAACCTAACCCTAACCCTCTTACAAACCCTAACCCTTACTCTAAACCTAATCCTTACCCTAACCCTAACCCTAAGCCTTACCCTTACCCTCACCCTAACCCTAACCCTAACCCTAACCCTAACCCTAACCCTTACCTTACCCTAACCAAACCCTATCCCTAACCCTTACCCTTACCCTAACACTAACCCTTACCCTAAACATAACACTAACCCTTACCCTACACTAACCCTAACCCTAATCCTAATCCTAACCGTTACCTTAACCCTAACCCTAACACTTGCCCTTACCCTTACCCTAATGCTAATCTTAACCCTAACCCTAACACATACCCTTACCCTAACCCTAACCCTAAACCTACCCCTAACCCTAACCCTAACCTTTACCCTAA
>JANJXV010001127.1:125000-195915 GCA_024803745.1 Megascapheus bottae
CTTACCCTTACGTAAACCTAACCCTAACCCTAACCCTAACCTTAACACTAACCCTTACCCTAACTCTAACCCTAAACCTAACCCTAACCCTAACCCTAACCCTTACCCTAAACTAAGCCTAATCCTAACCCTAAAACTTACCCTTACCCTTACCGTAACCCTAAACCTAAACTTAACCCAAACACTAACCCTAACCCTTACTCTTACCCTTACCCTAACCCTAAACCTAACCTTAACCCTAACCCTAACCCTAAACCCTACCCTTACCATAATCCTAACCCTAACCCTAACCCTAACCCTAACTCTAACACTAACCCTAACCCCTAACCCTAACCCTAACCCTTACCCTTACCATAACTATAACCCTAACCCTAACCCCTAAACCTAACACCAACCCTAACCCTAACCCTAACCCTAACCCTTATCCTTACTCAAACACTAACCCTAAACCTAACCCTAACCCTAACCCTTACCCTTACCCTAACCGTAACCCTAAACCTAACCCTAACTCTAACCCTAACCCCTAACCCTAACCTTAACCCTAACCCTTACCCTTATAGTAACCCTAATTCTAACCCTAACCCTAACCCTCACCCTAACCATAAACCTTACCCTTACCATAATCCTAACACTAAACCTAACCCTAACCCTAACCCTAACCCCTAAAACTAACCCTAACCCTAAACCTCACTCTAACCCTAACCCTAACCCTAACCATTACCCTAACACTAACCCTAACCCTAACTTTAACCTCAACCCTAAAACTAACCCTAACCCTTACCCTTCCCCTAACTCTAACACTAAACCTAACCCTAACACTAACCCTAACCCTAAACCTAACCCTTACCCTTACCCTAACCCTAACCCTTACCCTAACCATAACCCTAACCCTAATCCTAACCCTAACCCTAACCTTAAACCTAACCCTTACCCTTACCCTAACCCTAACCCTATCCCTAACCCTAACCTTAACCTATCACTAACCCTAACCCTAACACTTACCCTTACCCTAACCCTAAACCTAACTGTAACGCTAACCCTAAACCTCACTCTAACCCTAACCCTAACCATTACCCTAACCCTAAACCTAACCCTAACCCTTACCCTTACCCTAACCCTAACCCTAACCTTAACCCCAACCCAAAAAGTAACCCTAAACCTTACCCTTCCCCTAACTCTAACCATAAACCTAACCCTAACCCTAACCTTTACCCTAACCCTAACCCTTACCCTAACCTTAACACTAACCCAAACCCTAACCTTAACCCTAACCCTTACCCTTAACCTAACCCTAACCCTAACCCTAACCCTATCCCTAAAACTCACCCTAACCCTTACCCTTACCCTTACCCTAACCCTAACCTAACCCTATCCCTAACCCTTACCCAAACCCTAACCCCTAACCCTAACCCTAACCCTAACCCCTATCCTTATCCTAACCCTAAACCTAACCCTAAACCTAAACGAAACACTTACACTTACCCAAACCCTAACCCTAAATCTAACCCTAACCCTAACCCTAACCCTAACCCTCACCATCACCCTAACCGTAACCCTAACCCTAAACCTTACCCTAACCCTAACACTAACCCTTACCCTTACCCTAACCCTAACACAAAAACTAACCCTAACCCTCTTACAAACCCTAACCCGTACTCTAACCCTAATCCTTACCCTAACCCTAACCCTAACCCTTACACTTACCCTAACCCTAACACTAATTCTAACCCTAACCCTAACCCTAACCCTAACCGTTACCCTAACCCTAATCCTAAACCTAACCCTAACCCTAACACTTACCCTTACCCTAACTCTAACCCTAACCCTAACCTTCACCCTAACCCTAACCCTAACCCTAACCCTTACCCTTACCCTAACCCTAACCCTATCCCTAACCCTTACACTTACCCTAACTCTAACCCTTACCCTGAAGATAACCGTAACCCTTAACCTACCCTAACCCTAACCCTAATCCTAACCCTAACCGATACCTTAACCCTAACCCTAACGCTTGCCCTTACCCTTACCCTAACGCTAATCCTAACCCTAACCCTAAAACATACCCTTACCCTAAACCTAACCCTAAACCTAAACCTACCCTTAACCCTAACCCTAACCTTTAGCCTAAACCTAATCCTAAACCTAACCCTTACTCTTACCCTAACCATAATCATAAGCTTAACCCCAACACTAAACCTAACGCTAACCCTAACCCTAAACCTTACCCTTACCCTAACTCTAACCCTAAACCAAACACTAACGCTAACCCTAACCCTTACCCTAAACTAACCCTAACCTTCACCCTAAACCATACCCTTACCCTTACCTAACCCTAAACCTAACCTTAACCCTAACCCTAACCGTAACCCTTACCCTTACCCTTACCCTAACCCTAAACCTAACCTTAACACTAACCCTAACCCTAACACCTACCCTTACCTTAATCCTAACCCTAACCCTAACCCTAACCCTAACCCTTACCCTTACCCTTAACCTAAACCTAAACCTAACCCTAACCCTAAACATATCCCTAACCCTAACACTAACCCTTACCCTTACCCTAACCCTAACCCTAACCCTAACCCTAACCCTAACCCTTACCCTTACCCTAACCCAACCCTAACCCTAACCCTTACCCTTACCTTAACCCTAACCCTAACCTTAAACCTAACCCCTAACTCTAACCCTAACCCTAACCCTTACACTAACCCTAACCCTAACTCTAACCTTATTGCTAACCCTAACCCTAACCCTAACCCTTACCCTAACAGTAACCCTAACCCTAAGTCTTGCCCTAAACCTAACTCTAACCCTATCCCTTACCCTTACCCTAACCCAAAATCTAACCTTAATGTTAACCCTACCCCTAAACCTAACTCTAAACCGTACCCTAACCCTAACCCTAATCCTTGCCCTAACCATAACCCTAACCCTAACCCTTACCCTTTCCTTAACCCTAACCCCAACCCTAACCCTAACCCTTACCCTAACCCTTACCTTTCCTTAACCCTAACCCTAACCCTAATCCTAACATTAAACCTAACCCTAAACCTAACCCCTAACTCTAACCATAACCCTAAACCTTACCCTAACCATAACCCTAACCCTAACCCTAACCCAATCCTAAACCAAACCTAACCCAAACCCTAACCCTAACACTTACCCTTAGCCTAAACCTGACCCTAACCCTAAACCTTACCCTTACGTAAACCTAACCCTAACCCTAACCCTAACCTTAACCCTAACCCTTACCCTAACTCTAACCCTAAACCTAACCCTAACCCTAACCCTAACCCTTACCCTAAACTAAGCCTAATCCTAACTCTAAACCTTACCCTTACCCTTACCGTAACCCTAAACCTAAACTTAACCCTAACACTAACCCTAACCCTTACTCTTACCCTTACCCTAACCCTAAACCTAACCTTAACCCTAACCCTAACCCTAAACCCTACCCTTACCATAATCCTAACCCTAACCCTAATCCTAACCCCTAACTCTAACCCTAACCCTAACCCCTAACCCTAACCCTAACCCTTACCCTTACCATAACCATAACCCTAACCCTAACCCCTAAACCTAACCCCAACCATAACCCTAACCCTAACCCTAACCCTTACCCTTACTCAAACACTAATCCTAAACCTAACCCTAACCCTAACCCTTACCCTTACCCTAACCGTAACCCTAAACCTAACCCTAACTCTAACCCTAACCCCTAACCCTAACCTTAACCCTAACCCTTACCCTTATAGTAACCCTAATTCTAACCCTAACCCTAACCCTCACCCTAACCATAAACCTTACCCTTACCATAATCCTAACACTAAACCTAACCCTAACCCTAACCCTAACCCTAACCCCTAAAACTAACCCTAACCCTAAACCTCACTCTAACCCTAACCCTAACCCTAACCATTACCCTAACACTAACCCTATCCCTAACTTTAACCTCAAACCTAAAACTAACCCTAACCCTTACCCTTCCCCTAACTCTAACACTAAACCTAACCCTAACACTAACCCTAACCCTAAACCTAACCCTTACCCTTACCCTAACCCTAACCCTTACCCTAACCCTAACCCTAACCCTAATCCTAACCCTAACCCTAACCTTAAACCTAACCCTTACCCTTACCCTAACCCTAACCCTATCCCTAACCCTAACCTTAACCTATCACTAACCCTAACCCTAAAACTTACCCTTACCCTAACCCTAAACCTAACTGTAACCCTAACCCTAAACCTCACTCTAACCCTAACCCTAACCATTACCCTAACCCTAAACCTAACCCTAACCCTTACCCTTACCCTAACCCTAACCCTAACCTTAACCCCAACCCAAAAAGTAACCCTAAACCTTACCCTTCCCCTAACTCTAACCATAAACCTAACCCTAACCCTAACCCTAACCCTAACCTTTACCCTAACCCTAACCCTTACCCTAACCTTAACACTAACCCAAACCCTAACCTTAACCCTAACCCTTACCCTTAACCTAACCCTAACCCTAACCCTAAACCTACCCCTAAAACTCACCCTAACCCTTACCCTTACCCTTACCCTAACCCTAACCTAACCCTAACCCTAACCCTAACCGAAACCCTAACCCCTAACCCTAACCCTAACCCTAACCCCTATCCTTATCCTAACCCTAAACCTAACCCTAAACCTAAACGAAACACTTACCCTTACCCAAACCCTAACCCTAAATCTAACCCTAACCCTAACCCTAAACCTAACCCTCACCATCACCCTAACCCTAACCCTAACCCTAAACCTTACCCTAACCCTAACACTAACCCTTACCCTTACCCTAACCCTAACCCTAAACTTAACCCCAACCCTAAACCTAAACCTAACCCTTACCCTTACCCTAACCCTAACAGAAAAACTAACCCTAACCCTCTTACAAACCCTAACCCGTACTCTAACCCTAATCCTTACCCTAACCCTAACTCTAACCCTTACACTTACCCTAACCCTAACACTAATTCTAACCCTAACCCTAACCCTAACCCTAACCGTTACCCTAACCCTAATCCTAAACCTAACCCTAACCCTAACACTTACCCTTACCCTAACCCTAACCCTAAACCTAAAGTTCACCCTAACCCCAACCCTAAACCTAACCCTTACCCTTACCCTAACCCTAACCCTATCCCTAACCCTTACACTTACCCTAACTCTAACTCTTACCCTGAAGATAACCCTAACCCTTAACCTACCCTAACCCTAACCCTAATCCTAACCCTAACCGATACCTTAACCCTAACCCTAACGCTTGCCCTTACCCTTACCCTAACGCTAATCCTAACCCTAACCCTAAAACATACCTTACCCTAAACCTAACCCTAACCCTAAACCTACCCTTAACCCTAACCCTAACCTTTAGCCTAAACCTAATCCTAAACCTAACCCTTACTCTTACCCTAACCCTAAACATAAGCTTAACCCCAACCCTAAACCTAACGCTAACCCTAACCCTAAATCTTACCCTTACCCTAACTCTAACCCTAAACCAAACACTAACGCTAACACTAACCCTAAACCTAACCCTAATCCTCACCCTAAACCATACCCTTACCCTTACCTAACCCTAAACCTAACCTTAACCCTAACCCTAACCGTAACCCTTACCCTTACCCTTACCCTAACCCTAAACCTAACCTTAACACTAACCCTAACCCTAACCCCTACCCTTACCTTAATCCTAACCCTAACCCTAACCCTAACCCCTAACTCTAACCCTAACCCTAACCCCTAACCCTAACCATAACCCTTACCCTTACCATAACCCTAACCCTAACCCTAACCCCTAAACCTAACCCCAACCCTAACCCTAACCCGAACCCTAACCCTTAACCTTACTCAAACCCTAACCCTAAACCTAACCCTAACCCTAACCCTTACACTTACCCTAACCGTAACCCTAAACCTAACCCTAACTCTAACCCTAACCCCTTACCCTAACCTTAACCCTAACCCTTACCCTTATAGTAACCCTAATTCTAACCCTAACCCCAACCCTGATCCTAACCATAAACCTTACCCTTACCGTAATCCTAACACTAACCCTAACCCTAACCCTAACCCCTAACCCTAACCCTAACCCTCACTCTAACACTAACCCTAACCCTAACCCCTAACCCTAAGCCTAACCCTCACTCTAACCCTAACCCTAACCATTACCCTAACACTAACCCTAACCCTAACTTTAACCCCAACCCTAAAACTAACTCTAACCCTTACCCTTACCCTAACTCTAACCCTAACCCTAACCCTAACCCTAACCCTAAACCTAACCCCTAACCTTACTCTAACCCTAACCGTTACCCTAACCCGAACACTAACCCTAACCCTAACCCTAACCCTAACCCTAACCTTAACCCTAACCATTACCCTTACCCTAACCCTAACCCTATCCCTAACCCTAACCCTAAACCTATCACTAACCCTCACCCTAACCCTTACCCTAACCCTAACTCTATCCCTAACCCTAACCCTAAACCTATCACTAACCCTAACCCTAACACTTACCCTTACCCTAACCCTAAATCTAACCGTAACCCTAACACTAAACCTCACTCTAACCCTAACCCTAACTCTAACCATTACCCTAACACTAAACCTAACCCTAACCCTTACCAATACCCGAACCCTAAACCTAACCTTAACCCCAACCAAAAAATTAACCCTAAACCTTCCCCTTTCCCTAACTCTAACCATAAACCTAACCCTAACCCTAAACCTAACCCTAACCTTTACCCTAACCCTAACCCTTACCCTAACCCTAACACTAACCCTAACCCTAACCTTCACCCTAACCCTTACCCTTACCCTAACCCTAACCCTAACCCTAAACCTATCCCTAAAACTAACCCTAACCCTTACCCTTACCCTAACCCTAAACCTAACCCTAAGCCTAACCCTAACCCTTACCCTTAACCTAACCTTAACCCTAACCCTAACCCTTACCCTTACCTTAATCCTAACCTTAATGCTAAACCTAACCCTAACCCTTACCCTAACCCTAACCCTAACCCTAATCCTAACCCTTACACTTACCATAACCCTAACCCTAAATTTAATGCTAACCCTAACACTAACCCTAACCCTTACCCTAACCCTAACCCTAAGCCTAATGCTTGCCTTAACCCTAACTCTAAACCTAACACTTACCCTTACTCTAACCCAAAACCTAACCTTAATGTTAACCCTACCCCTAAGCCTACCCCAACCCCTAATCCTAACCCTAACCCTTACCTTAACTCTAACACTTACTCTTACCCTAACCCTAACCCTAACCCTTACACTTACCCTAACCCTAAAACTAATCCTAACGCTAAAGTTAACCCTAACCCTAACGCCAACCCTTACTTTTACCCTAACCCTAACCTTAACCCTAACCTTTCCCTTTCCCTTATGCTAACGATAATCCTAACCCTAACCCTAAACCTTAACACTACCCTTACCCAAAACATAACCCTAACCCTAACCCTAACCCTAACCCCTAACCCTAAACCTAACCCTAACACTTACCCTTACCCTAACCCTAACCCTAACCTTAACACTAACCCTAACACTAAACCTAAACCTAACACTTAATTTTACCCTAAACCTAATCCAAACATTAACCCTAACCGTAACCCTAAACCTTACCCTTTCCCTAACCCAATCCTAAACCTTACCATTACCCTTACCCAAAACATTACCCTAACCCTAACCCTAACCCTAACCCTAACCCCTAACACTAAACCTAACCCTAACACTTACCCTTACCCTAACCCTAACGCTAAGATTAACAATAACCCTAACACTAACCCTAACCCTAACACTTAATCTTACCCTAAACCTTATCCAAATATTAACCCTAACCCTAACCCTAACCCTAACCCTAAACCTTACCCTTACCCTAACCCTAACCCTAAACCTAACCCTAACCCTAACCCTAACCCCAAACCCTAACCCTAACCCTAACCCTAACCCTAACCTTAATGCTTACACTAACCCTAATCCTAAACATTAGCCAAACCCTAACCCTAACCCTAATTCTTACCCTAACCCTAACCATAACCTTAATGTTAACCCTAAGCCTAACCCTAACCCTTACCCTAACCCTAACCCTAATAATAACCCTTACCCTTAACCTTACCCTAACCCTAAACCTAAACTTAACCCTAACCCTAAACCTTACCCTTACCCTACCCTGACCCTAAACCTAACCTTAACACTCACCCTAAACCTAACCCCTACCCTTACCTTAATCCTAACCCAAACCCTAACCCTAACCCCTAACTCTAATCCTAACCATAAACTTAACCCCTAACCCTAACACTAACCCTTACCCTTACCATAACCCCAACCCTATCCCTAACCCCTAAACCTAACCCCAACCCTAATCCTAACCCTAACCCTTACCCATACTCTAACTATAACACTAAATCTAACGCTAACCATAACCCTAACTCTTACCCTTACCCTAACCGTAACCAGAAACCTAACCCTAACCCTAACCCTAACCCCTAACCCTAACTTTAACCCAAACCCTTACCCTTATCCAAACCCTAACCCTAACACTAACCCTAACACTTACCCTTACCCTAACCCTAACCCTAAACCTAACCCTAACCCTAACCCTGACCCTAACCATAAACCTTACCCTTACCGTAATCTGAATCCTAACCCTAACCCTAACCCTAACCCTTATCCTAACCCTAACCCTAACCATAACCATAACCCCTAACCCTAACCCTAACCCTAAGCCTCACTCTAACCCTATCCCTAACCCTAACAATGACCCTAACACTAACCCTAACCCTAAATTTAACCCCAACCCTAAAACTAACCCTAACCCTTCCCTTCCCCTAACTCTAACCCTGAAGCTAAACCTAACCTTAACCCTAACCCTAACCCTAACCCTTACCCTAACCCTAACCCTTACCCTAACCCTAACCCTAACCCTAAGCCTCACTCTAACCCTATCCCTAACCCTAAAAATTACCCTAACACTAACCCTAACCCTAAATTTAACCCCTACCCTAAAACTAACCCTGACCCTTCCCTTCCCCTAACTCTAACCCTAAAGCTAACCCTAACCCTAACCCTAACCCTAACCCTTACCCTAACCCTAACCCTAACCCTAACCCTAACCCTAAACTTAACCATAACCCTTACCCTTAACCTAACCCTAACCCTAACCCTAACCCTAAACCTATAACTAACCCTAACCGTAACACTTACCATTACCCTAACCCTAAACCTAACCCTAACCCTAACCCTAACCCTAAACCTAACCCTAAACCTATCATTAACCCTAACCCTAACACTTACCCTTACCCTAACCCTAACACTTACCCTTACCCTAACCCTAAACCTAACCCAAACCCTAACACTAATCCTCACTCTAACCCTAACCCTAACCCTAACCATTACCCTAACACTAACCCTAACCCTAACCCTTACCTTTACCCTAACCCTAACCCTAACCTTAACCCCAACCCAAAAAGTAACCCTAAACCTTACCCTTCCCCTAACTCTAAACATAAACCTAACCTTATCCCTAACCCTAACCCTAACCCTAACCCTAACCCTAACCCTTACCATTACGTTAACCGTAACCTTAGTGCTAACCCTAACCCTAAACCTAACCCTTACCCTAACCCTAACCCTAACCCTAATCCTAACCCTAACCCTAAACTTAACCGTAACCCTTACCCTTAACCTACCACTAACCCTAACCCTAAACCTATCACTAACCCTAACCCTAACATTTACGCTTACCCTAACCCTAAACCTAACCCTAACCCTAACCCTAACCCTAAACCTATCACTAACCCTAACCCTAACACTTACCCTTACCCTAACCCTAGCACTTACCCTTACCATAACCCTAACCCTAAACTTAACCCCAACCCAAAAGTAACCATAAACCTTACCCTTCCTCTAACCCTAACCATAAACCTAACCCTAACCCTAACCCTTACCCTAACCCTAACCCTAACCCTAATCCTAACCCTAACCCTAAACTTAACCGTAACCCTTACCCTTAACCTAACGCTAACCCTAACCCTAACCCTAACCCTAAAACTATCACTAACCCTAACGCTAACACTTACCCTTACCCTAACCCTAAACCTAACCCTAACCCTAACCCTAACCCTAAACCTATCACTAACCCTAACCCTAACACTTACCCTTACCCTAACCCTAACACTTACCCTTACTCTAACCCTAAACCTAACCCTAACCCTAACCAAAAACCTCTCTCTAACGCTAACCCTAACCCTAAACATTACCCTAACCCTAACCCTAACCTTAACCCCAACCCAAAGAGTAACCCTAAACCTTACCCTTCCTCTAACTCTAACCATAAACCTAACCCTAACCCTAACCCTTACCATAATCCTAACCCTAACCCTAACCTTAACCCTAACCCTTACCCTTACCCTAACCCTAACCCTAAACCTAAACCTATCCCTAAACCTAACCCTAACCCTTACCCTTACCCTAACCATGAACCTAACACTAACCCTAACCCTTACCCTTACCCTAACTTTAACCCTAACCCTAACCCTTACCCTTACCTTAACCCTAACCTTAATGCTAACCCTAACCCTAACCCTAACCCTAACCCTTACTCTAACCCTAACCCTAACCCTAATCCTAACCCTTACCCTAACCCTAACCCTAACCCTAAACCTAACCCTTACCCTAACCCTAACCCTTACCCTAACCCTAACCCTAACCCTAACACTAACACTAACCCTAACCTTAACCCTGACACTTACCCTTACCCTAACCCTAACCCTAACCCTAAACCTATCACTAACCCTAAGCCTAACACTTACCCTTACCCTAAACCTAAAGATAACCATAACCCTAACCCTAAACCTCACTCTAACCCTAACCCTAACCCTAACCATTTCCCTAACACTAACCCTAACCCTAACCCTTACCCTGACCCTAACCATGAACCTAACCCTAACCCTAACCCTAACCCTTACCCTTACCCTAACTTTAACCCGAACCCTAACCCTTACCCTTACCTTAACCCTAACCTTAATGCTAACCCTAACCCTAACCCTAACCCTTACTCTAACCCTAACCCTAACACTAATCCTAACCCTTACACTTACCCTAACCCTAACCCTAAACCTAACCCTTACCCTAACCCTAACCCTTACCCTAACCCTAACCCTAACCCTAACACTAACACTAACCCTAACCTTAACCCTGACACTTACCCTTACCCTAACCCTATCCCTAACCCTAACCCTAAACCTATCACTAACCCTAACCCTAACACTTACCCTTACCCTAAACCTAAAGCTAACCGTAACCCTAACCCTAAACCTCACTCTAACCCTAACCCTAACCCTAACCATTTCCCTAACACTAACCCTAACCCTAACCCTTACCCTTACCCTAAACCTAACCTTAAACTCAACCCAAAAAGTAACCCTAAACCTTACCCTTCCCCTAACTCTAACCATAAACCTAACCCTAACCCTAACCCTAACCATTTCCCTAACCCTAGCCCTTACCCTTACCCTAACCCTAAACCTAACCCGAACCCGAACCCTAACCCTCACACTTAACCTAACCTTAACCCTAACCCTAACCCTTACTCTTACCTTAACCCTAAACTTAATGCTAACCCTAACCCTAACCCTTACCCTAACCCTAACCCTAACCCTAATCCTAATCCTTACACTTACCCTAACCCTAAAACTAAACTTAATGCTAACCCTAACACTAACCCTAACGGTTTCCCTAACCCTAACCCTAAGCCTAATGCTTGCCCTAACCCTAACTCTAACCCTAACACTTACCCTTACCCTAACCAAAACCTAACCTTAATGTTAAACCTACCCCTAAGACTACCCCTACACCTAACACTAACCCTAACCACAAACCCTAGCCCTAACCCTAACCCTTAACCTAACCCTAACCCTAACCCTTCCCCTTACCCTAATCCTAATCCTAACCCTTACCCTAACCCTAACCTTAACTCTAACACTTACCCCAACCCTAACCCTAACCCTAACCCTTACACGTACCCTAACCCTAAAACTAATCCTAACCCTAAAGTTAACCCTAAACCTTACCATTACCCTTACACTAAACATAACCCTAACACTAACCCTAACCCTAACCCCTAACCCTAAACCTAACCCTAACACTTACCCTTACCCTTACCCTAACCCTAACCCTGACCTTAACCGTAACCCTAACACTAACCCTAACCCTAACCCTTAATCTTACCCTGAAACTAATCAAAAATTTAACCCTAACCCTAACCCTAACCCTAAACCTTACCCTTACCCTAACCCTAACCCTAAACCTAACCCTAATCCTAATCCTAACCCTTACCCTAAACCTAACCCTAAACCTAACCCTAACCCTAACCCCTAACCCTAACCCTAACCCTAACCCTAACACTTACCCTTACCCTAACCCTAACCCTAACCTTAATGCTTACAATAACCCTAATCCTAAACCTTAGCCGAACCCTAACCCTACCCTAATTCTTACCCTAACCCTAACCCTAAGCCTAATGCTTGCCCTAACCCTAACTCTTAACCCTAACACTTACCCTTACCCTAACCAAAACCTAACCTTAATGTTAAACCTACCCCTAAGCCTACCCCTACCCCTAACAATAACCCTAACCACAAACCCTAACCCTAACCCTAACCCTTAACCTAACCCTAACCCTAACCCTTACCCTTACCCTAATCCTAATCCTAACCCTTACCCTAACCCTAACCTTAATTCTAACACTTACCCTAACCCTAACCCTAACCCTATCCCTTACACGTACCCTAAACCTAAAACTAATCCTAACCCTAAAGTTAACCCTAAACCTTACCATTACCCTTACACTAAACATAACCCTAACCATAACCCTAACCCTAACCCCTAACCCTAAACCTAACCCTAACACTTACCCTTAGCCTAACCCTAATCCTAACCTTAACCGTAACCCTAACAGTAACCCTAACCCTAACCCTTAATCTTACCCTGAAACTAATCCAAACTTTAACCCTAACCCTAACCCTAACCCTAAACCTTACCCTTACCCTAACCCTAACCCTAAACCTAACCCTAACCCTAATCCTAACCCTAACCCTAACCCTAACCCTAACACTTACCCTTACCCTAACCCTAACCCTAACCTTAATGCTTACAATAACCCTAATCCTAAACCTTAGCCGAACCCTAACCCTAACCCTAATTCTTACCCTAACCCTAACCCTAACCCTAACCCTAACCTTAATGTTACCCGTAAGCCTAACCCTAACCCTTACCCTAACCCTAACCCTAACCCTTACCCTTACCCTTACCCTAACCCTAAACCTAAACTTAACCCTAACCCTAACCCTTACCCTTACCCTACCCTAACCCTAAACCTAACCTTAACCCTCACTCTAACCCCAACCCCTACCCTTACCTTAATCCTAACCCTAACCCTAACCCTAACCCTAACTCTAACCCTAACCCTAACCCTAACCCCTAACCCTAACCCGAACCCTTACACTTACCATAACCCTAACCCTAACCCTAACCCCGAAACCTTACCCCAACCCTAACCCTAACCCTAACCCTAACCCTTAACCTTACTCTAACCCTAACCCCAAACCTGACCCTAACCCTAACCCTAACCCTTACCCTTACCCTAACGGTAACCCTAAACCTAACCCTAACCCTAATCCTAACCCTAACCCTTACCCATACTCTAACCATAACACTAAACCTAACCCTAACCCTAACCCTAACCCTTACCCTTACCCTAACCGTAACCAGAAACCTAACCCTAACCCTAACCCTAACCCCTAACCCTAACTTTAACCCAAACCCTTACCCTTATCCTAACCCTAACCCTAACCCTAACCCTAACACTTACCCTTACCCTAACCCTAACCCTAAACCTAACCCTAACCCTAACCCTGACCCTAACCATAAACCTTACCCTTACCGTAATCTGAACCCTAACCCTAACCCTAACCCTAACCCTTATCCTAACCCTAACCCTAACCATAACCATAACCCCTAACCCTAACCCTAACCCTAAGCCTCACTCTAACCCTATCCCTAACCCTAACAATGACCCTAACACTAACCCTAACCCTAAATTTAACCCCAACCCTAAAACTAACCTAACCCTTACCCTTACCCTAACTCTAACCCTGAAGCTAACCCTAACCCTAACCCTAACCCTAACCCTTACCCTAAACCTAAGCCTTACCCTAACCCTAACCATAACCCTAAGCCTCACTCTAACCATATCCCTAACCCTAAAAATTACCCTAACACTAACCCTAACCCTAAATTTAACCCCTACCCTAAAACTAACCCTAACCCTTCCCTTCCCCTAACTCTAACCCGAAAGCTAACCCTAACCCTAAGCCTAACCCTAACCCTAACCCTTACCCTAACCCTAACCCTTACCGTAACCCTAACCCTAACCTTAACCCCAACCCAAAAGTAACCCTAAACCTTACCCTTCCTCTAAACCTAACCATAAACCTAACCCTAACCCTAACACTTACCCTTACCCTAACTTTAACCCTAACCCTAACCCTTATCTTTACCTTAACCGTAACCTTAATGCTAACCCTAACCCTAACCCTAACCCTTACCCTAACCCTAACCCTAATCCTAACCCTAACCCTAAACTTAGCCGTAACCCTTACCCTTAACCTAAACCAAACCCTAACCCTAACCCTAAACCTATCACTAACCCTAACGCTAACACTTACGCTTACCCTAACCCTAAACCTAACTCTAACCCTAACCCTAACCCTAAACCTACCCTTAACCCTAACCCTAACCTTTAGCCTAAACCTAATCCTAAACCTAACCCTTACTCTTACCCTAACCCTAGCCATGAGCTTAACCCCAACCCTAAACCTAACCCTAACCCTAACCCTAAACCTTACCCTTACCCTAACTCTAACCCTAAACCTAACCCTAACGCTAATCCTAACCCTTACCCTAAACTAACCCTAACCCTCACCCTAAACCATACCCTTACACTTACCTAACCCTAAACCTAACCTTAACCCTAACCCTAACCGTAACCCTTACCCTTACCCTTACCCTAACCCTAAACCTAACCTTAACACTAACCCTAACCCTAACCCCTACCCTTACCTTAATCCTAACCCTAACCCTAACCCTAACCCCTAACTCTAACCCTAACCCTAACCCCTAACCCTAACCATAACCCTTACCCTTACCATAACCCTAACCCTAACCCTAACCCCTAAACCTAACCCCAACCCTAACCCTAACCCGAACCCTAACCCTTAACCTTACTCAAACCCTAACCCTAAACCTAACCCTAACCCTAACCCTTACACTTACCCTAACCGTAACCCTAAACCTAACCCTAACTCTAACCCTAACCCTTTACCCTAACCTTAACCCTAACCCTTACCCTTATAGTAACCCTAATTCTAACCCTAACCCCAACCCTGATCCTAACCATAAACCTTACCCTTACCGTAATCCTAACACTAACCCTAACCCTAACCCTAACCCCAAACCCTAACCCTAACCCTCACTCTAACCCTAACCCTAACCCTAACCCCTAACCCTAACCCTAACCCTCACTCTAACCCTAACCCTAACCATTACCCTAACACTAACCCTAACCCTAACTTTAACCCCAACCCTAAAACTAACTCTAACCCTTACCCTTAAACTAAATCTAACCCTAAACCTAACCCTAACCCTAACCCTAACCCTAAACCTAACCCCTAACCTTACCCTAACCCTAACCGTTACCCTAACCCGAACCCTAACCCTAACCTTAACCCTAATCATTACCCTTACCCCAACCCTAACCCTATCCCTAACCCTAACCCTAAACCTATCACTAAGCCTAACCCTAACACTTACCCTTACCCTAACCCTAAATCTAACCGTAACCCTAACACTAAACCTCACTCTAACCCTAACCCTAACCCTAACCATTACCCTAACACTAAACCTAACCCTAACCCTTACCAATACCCTAACCCTAACCCTAACCTTAACCCCAACCAAAAAATTAACCCTAAACCTTCCCCTTTCCCTAACTCTAACCATAAACTTAACCCTAACCCTAACCCTAACCCTAACCTTTACCCTAACCCTAACCCTTACCCTAACCCTAACACTAACCCTAACCCTAACCTTCACCCTAACCCTTACCCTTACCCTAACCCTAACCCTAAACCTATCCCTAAACATAACCCTAACTCTTACCCTTACCCTAACCCTAAACCTAACCCTAAGCCTAACCCTAACCCTTACCCTTAACCTAACCTTAAACCTAACCCTAACCCTAAAACTATAACTAACCCTAACCGTAACACTTACCATTACCCTAACCCTAAACCTAACCCTAACCCTAACCCTAAACCTAAACCTATCATTAACCCTAACCCTAACACTTACCCTTACCCTAACCCTAACACTAACCCTTACCCTAACCCTAAACCTAACCCAAACCCTAACACTAAACCTCACTCTACCCTAACCCTAACCCTAACCATTACCCTAACACTACCCCTAACCCTAAACCTTACCCTTACCCTAACCCTAACCCTAACCTTAACCCCAACCCAAAAAGTAACCCTAAACCTTACCCTTCCCCTAACTCTAACCATAAACCTAACCTTATCCCCAACCCTAACCCTAACCCTAACCCTAACCCTAACCCTAACCTTAAACCTAACCCTTACCCTTACCCTAACCCTAACCCTATCCCTAAACCTGTCCCTAAACCTAACCCTAACCCTTATCCTTACCCTAACCCTGAACCTAACCCTAACCCTAACCCTAACACTTACCCTTACCCTAACTTTAACCCTAACCCTAACCCTTATCTTTACCTTAACCGTAACCTTAATGCTAACCCTAACCCTAACCCTAACCCTTACCCTAACCCTAACCCTAATCCTAACCCTAACCCTAAACTTAGCCGTAACCCTTACCCTTAACCTAAACCAAACCCTAACCCTAACCCTAAACCTATCACTAACCCTAACGCTAACACTTACGCTTACCCTAACCCTAAACCTAACTCTAACCCTAACCCTAACCCTAAACCTACCCTTAACCCTAACCCTAACCTTTAGCCTAAACCTAATCCTAAACCTAACCCTTACTCTTACCCTAACCCTAGCCATGAGCTTAACCCCAACCCTAAACCTAACCCTAACCCTAACCCTAAACCTTACCCTTACCCTAACTCTAACCCTAAACCTAACCCTAACGCTAATCCTAACCCTTACCCTAAACTAACCCTAACCCTCACCCTAAACCATACCCTTACACTTACCTAACCCTAAACCTAACCTTAACCCTAACCCTAACCGTAACCCTTACCCTTACCCTTACCCTAACCCTAAACCTAACCTTAACACTAACCCTAACCCTAACCCCTACCCTTACCTTAATCCTAACCCTAACCCTAACCCTAACCCCTAACTCTAACCCTAACCCTAACCCCTAACCCTAACCATAACCCTTACCCTTACCATAACCCTAACCCTAACCCTAACCCCTAAACCTAACCCCAACCCTAACCCTAACCCGAACCCTAACCCTTAACCTTACTCAAACCCTAACCCTAAACCTAACCCTAACCCTAACCCTTACACTTACCCTAACCGTAACCCTAAACCTAACCCTAACTCTAACCCTAACCCTTTACCCTAACCTTAACCCTAACCCTTACCCTTATAGTAACCCTAATTCTAACCCTAACCCCAACCCTGATCCTAACCATAAACCTTACCCTTACCGTAATCCTAACACTAACCCTAACCCTAACCCTAACCCCAAACCCTAACCCTAACCCTCACTCTAACCCTAACCCTAACCCTAACCCCTAACCCTAACCCTAACCCTCACTCTAACCCTAACCCTAACCATTACCCTAACACTAACCCTAACCCTAACTTTAACCCCAACCCTAAAACTAACTCTAACCCTTACCCTTAAACTAAATCTAACCCTAAACCTAACCCTAACCCTAACCCTAACCCTAAACCTAACCCCTAACCTTACCCTAACCCTAACCGTTACCCTAACCCGAACCCTAACCCTAACCTTAACCCTAATCATTACCCTTACCCCAACCCTAACCCTATCCCTAACCCTAACCCTAAACCTATCACTAAGCCTAACCCTAACACTTACCCTTACCCTAACCCTAAATCTAACCGTAACCCTAACACTAAACCTCACTCTAACCCTAACCCTAACCCTAACCATTACCCTAACACTAAACCTAACCCTAACCCTTACCAATACCCTAACCCTAACCCTAACCTTAACCCCAACCAAAAAATTAACCCTAAACCTTCCCCTTTCCCTAACTCTAACCATAAACTTAACCCTAACCCTAACCCTAACCCTAACCTTTACCCTAACCCTAACCCTTACCCTAACCCTAACACTAACCCTAACCCTAACCTTCACCCTAACCCTTACCCTTACCCTAACCCTAACCCTAAACCTATCCCTAAACATAACCCTAACTCTTACCCTTACCCTAACCCTAAACCTAACCCTAACCCTAACCCTAACCCTCACCCTTAACCTAACCTTAACCCTAACCCTAACCCTTACTCTTACATTAACCCTAACCTTAATGCTAACCCTAACCCTAACCCTTACCCTAACCCTAACCCTAACCCTAATCCTAATCCTTACACTTACCCTAACCCTAAAACTAAACTTAATGCTAACCCTAACACTAACCCTAACCCTTTCCCTAACCCTAACCCTAAGCCTAATGCTTGCCCTAACCCTAACTCTAACCCTAACACTTAGCCTTACCCTAACCCAAAACCTAACCTTAATGTTAAACCTACCCCTAAGCCTACCCCTACCCCTAACACTAACCCTAAACACTAACCCTAACCCTAACCCTAACCCTTAACCTAACCCTAACCCTAACCCTTCGCCTTACCCTAATCCTAATCCTAACCCTTACCCTAACCCTAACCTTAACTCTAACACTTACCCTAACCCTAACCCTAACCCTAACCCTTACACGTACCCTAACCCTAAAACTAATCCTAACCCTAAAGTTAACCCTAACCCTAACGCCAACCCTTACTTTTACCCTAAACCTAACCTTAACCCTAATTCTTTCCCTTTCCCTTATTCTAACACTAATCCTAAACCTAACCCTAAACCTTACCATTACCCTTACACTAAACATAACCCTAACCCTAACCCTAACCCTAACCCCTAACCCTAAACCTAACCCTAACACTTACCCTTACCCTAACCCTAAACCTAACCTTAACCGTAACCTTAACACTAACCCTAACCCTAACCCTAAACCTTAATCTTACCCTGAACCTAATCCAAACTTTAACCCTAACCCTAACCCTAACCCTAAACCTTACCCTTACCCTAACCCTAACCCTAAACCTAACCCTAACCCTAACCCTAACCCTAAACCTTACCCTTACCCTAACCCTAACCCTAAACCTATCCCTAAACCTAACCCCAAACCCTAACCCTAACCCTAACCCTAACACTTACCCTTACCCTAACCCTAACCCTAACCTTAATGCTTACAATAACCCTAATTCTAAACCTTAGCCGAACCCTAACCCTAACCCTAATTCTTACCCTAAAGCTAACCCTAACCCTAACCTTAACCCTAACCTTAATGTTAACTGTAAGCCTAACCCAAACCCTTACCCTAACCCTAACCCTAACCCTAACCCTTACCCTTACCCTTACCCTAACCCTAAACCTAAACTTAACCCTAACCCTAACCCTTACCCTTACCCTACCCTAACCCTAAACCTATTCTTAACCCTCACTCTAACCCCAACCCCTACCCTTAACTTAATCCTAACCCTAACCCTAACCCTAACCCTAACCCTAACTCTAACACTAACCCTAACCCTAACCCCTAATCCTAACCCGAACCCTTACACTTACCATAACATTAACCCTATCCCTAACCCCTAAACCTTACCCCAACCCTAACCCTAACCCTAACCCTAAACCTTAACCTTACTCTAACCCTAACCCCAAACCTAACCCTAACCCTAAACCTAACCCTTACCCTTACCCTAACGGTAACCCTAAACCTAACCCTAACCCTAATCCTAACCGTAACCCTTACCCATACTCTAACCATAACACTAAACCTAACCCTAACCCTAACCCTAACCCTTACCCTTACCCTAACAATAACCAGAAGCCTAACCCTAACCCTAACCCTAACCCCTAACCCTAACTTTAACCCAAACCCTTACCCTTATCCTAACCCTAACCCTGACCCTAACCCTAACACTTACCCTTACCCTAACCCTAACCCTAAACCTAACCCTAACCCTAACCCTGACCCTAACCATAAACCTTACCCTTACCGTAATCTGAACCCTAACCCTAACCCTAACCCTAACCATAACCATAACCCCTAACCCTAACCCTAACCCTAAGCCTCACTCTAACCCTATCCCTAACCCTAACAATGACCCTAACACTAACCCTAACCCTAAATTTAACCCCAACCCTAAAACTAACCTAAACCTTACCCTTACCCTAACTCTAACCCTGAAGCTAACAATAACCCTAACCCTAACCCTAACCCTAACCCTTACCCTAACCCTAACCCTAACCCTAACTCTAACCCTAAACTTAACCATAACCCTTACCCTTAACCTAACCCTAACCCTAAACCTAACCCTAAACCTATAACTAACCCTAACCGTAACACTTACCATTACCCTAACCCTAAACCTAACCCTAACCCTAACCCTAACCCTAAACCTATCATTAACCCTAACCCTAACACTTACCCTTACCCTAACCCTAACACTTACCCTTACCCTAACCCTAAACCTAACCCAAACCCTAACACTAAACCTCACCCTAACCCTAGCCCTAACCGTAACCATTACCCTAACCCTAACCCTAACACTAACCCTTACCCTTACCCTAACCCTAACCCTAACCTTAACCCCAACCCAAAAAGTAACCCTAACCCTTACCCTTCCCCTAACTCTAACCATAAACCTAAACTTATCCCTAACCCTAACCCTTAAGCTAACCCTAACCCTAACCCTAACCCTAACACTAACCCTAACCCTAACCTTAAACCTAACCCTTACCCTTACCCTAACCCTAACCCTATCCCTAAACCCATCCCTAAACCTAAACCTAACCCTTACCCTTACCCTAACCCTGAACCTCACCCTAACTCTAACCCTAACCCTTACCCTTACCTAACTTTAACCCTAACCCTAACCCTTACCATTACCTTAACCGTAACCTTAATGCTAACCCTAACCCTAACCCTAACCCTTACCCTAACCCTAACCCTAACCCTAATCCTAACCCTAACCCTAAACTTAACCGTAACCCTTACCCTTAACCTAACCCTAACCCTAAACCTATCACTAACCCAAACCCTAACACTTACGCTTACCCTAACCCTAAACCTAACCCTAACCCTAACCCTAACCCTAAACCTATCACTAACCCTAACCCTAACACTTACCCTTACCCTAACCCTAGCACTTACCCTTACCCTAACCCTAACCCTAACCTTAACCCCAACCCAAAAGTAACCCTAAACCTTACCCTTCCTCTAACCCTAACCATAAACCTAACCCGAACCCTAACCCTTACCCTAACCCTAACGCTAACCCCAACCTTAACCCTAAGCCTTTCCCTTACCCTAACCCTAACCCTAACCCTAAACCTATCCCTAAACCTAACCCTAACCCTTACCCTTACCCTAACCATGAACCTAACCCTAACCCTAACCCTAACCCTTACCCTTACCCTAAATTTAACCCTAACCCTAACCCTTACCCTTTCCTTAACCCTAACCTTAATGCTAACCCTAAACCTAACCGTAACCCTTACTCTAACCCTAACCCTAACCCTAATCCTAACCCTTACACTTACCCTAACCCTAACCCTAACCCTAAACCTAACCCTTACCCTAACCCTAACCCTTACCTTAACCCTAATCCTAACCCTAATCCTAACCCTAAACCTAAACTTAACCGTAACCCTTACCCTTAACCTAACGCTAACCCTAACCCTAACCCTAACCTTACCGTAAACCTATCACTAACCCTAACCCTAACACTTACCCTTACCCTAACCCTAACACTTACCCTTACTCTAACCCTAAACCTAACCCTAACCCTAACCCTAAAACTCACTCTAACGCTAACCCTAATACTAAACATTACCCTAACAATAACCCTAACCCTAACCCTTACCCTTACCCTAACCCTAACCCTAACCTTAACCCCAACCCAAAGAGTAAACCTAAACCTTACCCTTCCTCTAACTCTAACCATAAACCTAACCCTAGCCCTAACCCTAACCCTTACCATAATCCTAACCCTAACCCTAACCCTAACCTTAACCCTAACCCTTACCCTTACCCTAACCCTAACTCTAACCCTAAACCTATCCCTAAACCTAACCCTAACCCTTACCCTTACCCTAACCATGAACCTAACCCTAACCCAAACCCTAACCCTTACACTTACCCTAACTTTAACCCTAACCCTAACCCTAACCCTTACTCTAACCCTAACCCTAACCCTAATCCTAACCCTTACACTTACCCTAACCCTAACCCTAACCCTAAACCTAACCCTAACCCTAACCCTAACCCTTACCCTAACCCTAACCCTAACACTAACACTAACCATAACCTTAACCCTGACACTTACCCTAACCCTAACCCTAACCCTAACCCTAAACCTATCACTAACCCTAACCCTAACACTTACCCTTACCCTAAACCTAAAGATAACCGTAACCCTAACCCTAAACCTCACTCTAACCCTAACCTTAACCCTAATCATTTCCCTAACACTAACCCTAACCCTAATCCTTACCCTTACCCTAAACATGAACCTAACCCTAACCCTAACCCTAACCCTTACCCTTACCCTAACTTTAACCCTAACCCTAACCCTTACCCTTACCTTAACCCTAACCTTAATGCTAACCCTAACCCTAACCCTAACCCTTACTCTAACCCTAACCCTAACCCTAATCCTAACCCTTACACTTACCCTAACCCTAACCCTAATCCTAAACCTAACCCTTACCCTAACCCTAACCCTTACCCTAAACTTAACCATAACCCTTACGCTTAACCTAACCCTAACCCTAACCCTAACCCTAAAACTATAACTAACCCTAACCGTAACACTTACCATTACCCTAACCCTAAACCTAACCCTAACCCTAACCCTAAACCTAAACCTATCATTAACCCTAACCCTAACACTTACCCTTACCCTAACCCTAACACTAACCCTTACCCTAACCCTAAACCTAACCCAAACCCTAACACTAAACCTCACTCTACCCTAACCCTAACCCTAACCATTACCCTAACACTACCCCTAACCCTAAACCTTACCCTTACCCTAACCCTAACCCTAACCTTAACCCCAACCCAAAAAGTAACCCTAAACCTTACCCTTCCCCTAACTCTAACCATAAACCTAACCTTATCCCCAACCCTAACCCTAACCCTAACCCTAACCCTAACCCTAACCCTAACCTTAAACCTAACCCTTACCCTTACCCTAACCCTAACCCTATCCCTAAACCTGTCCCTAAACCTAACCCTAACCCTTATCCTTACCCTAACCCTGAACCTAACCCTAACCCTAACCCTAACACTTACCCTTACCCTAACTTTAACCCTAACCCTAACCCTTATCTTTACCTTAACCGTAACCTTAATGCTAACCCTAACCCTAACCCTAACCCTTACCCTAACCCTAACCCTAATCCTAACCCTAACCCTAAACTTAGCCGTAACCCTTACCCTTAACCTAAACCAAACCCTAACCCTAACCCTAAACCTATCACTAACCCTAACGCTAACACTTACGCTTACCCTAACCCTAAACCTAACTCTAACCCTAACCCTAACCCTAAACCTACCCTTAACCCTAACCCTAACCTTTAGCCTAAACCTAATCCTAAACCTAACCCTTACTCTTACCCTAACCCTAGCCATGAGCTTAACCCCAACCCTAAACCTAACCCTAACCCTAACCCTAAACCTTACCCTTACCCTAACTCTAACCCTAAACCTAACCCTAACGCTAATCCTAACCCTTACCCTAAACTAACCCTAACCCTCACCCTAAACCATACCCTTACACTTACCTAACCCTAAACCTAACCTTAACCCTAACCCTAACCGTAACCCTTACCCTTACCCTTACCCTAACCCTAAACCTAACCTTAACACTAACCCTAACCCTAACCCCTACCCTTACCTTAATCCTAACCCTAACCCTAACCCTAACCCCTAACTCTAACCCTAACCCTAACCCCTAACCCTAACCATAACCCTTACCCTTACCATAACCCTAACCCTAACCCTAACCCCTAAACCTAACCCCAACCCTAACCCTAACCCGAACCCTAACCCTTAACCTTACTCAAACCCTAACCCTAAACCTAACCCTAACCCTAACCCTTACACTTACCCTAACCGTAACCCTAAACCTAACCCTAACTCTAACCCTAACCCTTTACCCTAACCTTAACCCTAACCCTTACCCTTATAGTAACCCTAATTCTAACCCTAACCCCAACCCTGATCCTAACCATAAACCTTACCCTTACCGTAATCCTAACACTAACCCTAACCCTAACCCTAACCCCAAACCCTAACCCTAACCCTCACTCTAACCCTAACCCTAACCCTAACCCCTAACCCTAACCCTAACCCTCACTCTAACCCTAACCCTAACCATTACCCTAACACTAACCCTAACCCTAACTTTAACCCCAACCCTAAAACTAACTCTAACCCTTACCCTTAAACTAAATCTAACCCTAAACCTAACCCTAACCCTAACCCTAACCCTAAACCTAACCCCTAACCTTACCCTAACCCTAACCGTTACCCTAACCCGAACCCTAACCCTAACCTTAACCCTAATCATTACCCTTACCCCAACCCTAACCCTATCCCTAACCCTAACCCTAAACCTATCACTAAGCCTAACCCTAACACTTACCCTTACCCTAACCCTAAATCTAACCGTAACCCTAACACTAAACCTCACTCTAACCCTAACCCTAACCCTAACCATTACCCTAACACTAAACCTAACCCTAACCCTTACCAATACCCTAACCCTAACCCTAACCTTAACCCCAACCAAAAAATTAACCCTAAACCTTCCCCTTTCCCTAACTCTAACCATAAACTTAACCCTAACCCTAACCCTAACCCTAACCTTTACCCTAACCCTAACCCTTACCCTAACCCTAACACTAACCCTAACCCTAACCTTCACCCTAACCCTTACCCTTACCCTAACCCTAACCCTAAACCTATCCCTAAACATAACCCTAACTCTTACCCTTACCCTAACCCTAAACCTAACCCTAAGCCTAACCCTAACCCTTACCCTTAACCTAACCTTAAACCTAACCCTAACCCTAAAACTATAACTAACCCTAACCGTAACACTTACCATTACCCTAACCCTAAACCTAACCCTAACCCTAACCCTAAACCTAAACCTATCATTAACCCTAACCCTAACACTTACCCTTACCCTAACCCTAACACTAACCCTTACCCTAACCCTAAACCTAACCCAAACCCTAACACTAAACCTCACTCTACCCTAACCCTAACCCTAACCATTACCCTAACACTACCCCTAACCCTAAACCTTACCCTTACCCTAACCCTAACCCTAACCTTAACCCCAACCCAAAAAGTAACCCTAAACCTTACCCTTCCCCTAACTCTAACCATAAACCTAACCTTATCCCCAACCCTAACCCTAACCCTAACCCTAACCCTAACCCTAACCTTAAACCTAACCCTTACCCTTACCCTAACCCTAACCCTATCCCTAAACCTGTCCCTAAACCTAACCCTAACCCTTATCCTTACCCTAACCCTGAACCTAACCCTAACCCTAACCCTAACACTTACCCTTACCCTAACTTTAACCCTAACCCTAACCCTTATCTTTACCTTAACCGTAACCTTAATGCTAACCCTAACCCTAACCCTAACCCTTACCCTAACCCTAACCCTAATCCTAACCCTAACCCTAAACTTAGCCGTAACCCTTACCCTTAACCTAAACCAAACCCTAACCCTAACCCTAAACCTATCACTAACCCTAACGCTAACACTTACGCTTACCCTAACCCTAAACCTAACTCTAACCCTAACCCTAACCCTAAACCTACCCTTAACCCTAACCCTAACCTTTAGCCTAAACCTAATCCTAAACCTAACCCTTACTCTTACCCTAACCCTAGCCATGAGCTTAACCCCAACCCTAAACCTAACCCTAACCCTAACCCTAAACCTTACCCTTACCCTAACTCTAACCCTAAACCTAACCCTAACGCTAATCCTAACCCTTACCCTAAACTAACCCTAACCCTCACCCTAAACCATACCCTTACACTTACCTAACCCTAAACCTAACCTTAACCCTAACCCTAACCGTAACCCTTACCCTTACCCTTACCCTAACCCTAAACCTAACCTTAACACTAACCCTAACCCTAACCCCTACCCTTACCTTAATCCTAACCCTAACCCTAACCCTAACCCCTAACTCTAACCCTAACCCTAACCCCTAACCCTAACCATAACCCTTACCCTTACCATAACCCTAACCCTAACCCTAACCCCTAAACCTAACCCCAACCCTAACCCTAACCCGAACCCTAACCCTTAACCTTACTCAAACCCTAACCCTAAACCTAACCCTAACCCTAACCCTTACACTTACCCTAACCGTAACCCTAAACCTAACCCTAACTCTAACCCTAACCCTTTACCCTAACCTTAACCCTAACCCTTACCCTTATAGTAACCCTAATTCTAACCCTAACCCCAACCCTGATCCTAACCATAAACCTTACCCTTACCGTAATCCTAACACTAACCCTAACCCTAACCCTAACCCCAAACCCTAACCCTAACCCTCACTCTAACCCTAACCCTAACCCTAACCCCTAACCCTAACCCTAACCCTCACTCTAACCCTAACCCTAACCATTACCCTAACACTAACCCTAACCCTAACTTTAACCCCAACCCTAAAACTAACTCTAACCCTTACCCTTAAACTAAATCTAACCCTAAACCTAACCCTAACCCTAACCCTAACCCTAAACCTAACCCCTAACCTTACCCTAACCCTAACCGTTACCCTAACCCGAACCCTAACCCTAACCTTAACCCTAATCATTACCCTTACCCCAACCCTAACCCTATCCCTAACCCTAACCCTAAACCTATCACTAAGCCTAACCCTAACACTTACCCTTACCCTAACCCTAAATCTAACCGTAACCCTAACACTAAACCTCACTCTAACCCTAACCCTAACCCTAACCATTACCCTAACACTAAACCTAACCCTAACCCTTACCAATACCCTAACCCTAACCCTAACCTTAACCCCAACCAAAAAATTAACCCTAAACCTTCCCCTTTCCCTAACTCTAACCATAAACTTAACCCTAACCCTAACCCTAACCCTAACCTTTACCCTAACCCTAACCCTTACCCTAACCCTAACACTAACCCTAACCCTAACCTTCACCCTAACCCTTACCCTTACCCTAACCCTAACCCTAAACCTATCCCTAAACATAACCCTAACTCTTACCCTTACCCTAACCCTAAACCTAACCCTAACCCTAACCCTAACCCTCACCCTTAACCTAACCTTAACCCTAACCCTAACCCTTACTCTTACATTAACCCTAACCTTAATGCTAACCCTAACCCTAACCCTTACCCTAACCCTAACCCTAACCCTAATCCTAATCCTTACACTTACCCTAACCCTAAAACTAAACTTAATGCTAACCCTAACACTAACCCTAACCCTTTCCCTAACCCTAACCCTAAGCCTAATGCTTGCCCTAACCCTAACTCTAACCCTAACACTTAGCCTTACCCTAACCCAAAACCTAACCTTAATGTTAAACCTACCCCTAAGCCTACCCCTACCCCTAACACTAACCCTAAACACTAACCCTAACCCTAACCCTAACCCTTAACCTAACCCTAACCCTAACCCTTCGCCTTACCCTAATCCTAATCCTAACCCTTACCCTAACCCTAACCTTAACTCTAACACTTACCCTAACCCTAACCCTAACCCTAACCCTTACACGTACCCTAACCCTAAAACTAATCCTAACCCTAAAGTTAACCCTAACCCTAACGCCAACCCTTACTTTTACCCTAAACCTAACCTTAACCCTAATTCTTTCCCTTTCCCTTATTCTAACACTAATCCTAAACCTAACCCTAAACCTTACCATTACCCTTACACTAAACATAACCCTAACCCTAACCCTAACCCTAACCCCTAACCCTAAACCTAACCCTAACACTTACCCTTACCCTAACCCTAAACCTAACCTTAACCGTAACCTTAACACTAACCCTAACCCTAACCCTAAACCTTAATCTTACCCTGAACCTAATCCAAACTTTAACCCTAACCCTAACCCTAACCCTAAACCTTACCCTTACCCTAACCCTAACCCTAAACCTAACCCTAACCCTAACCCTAACCCTAAACCTTACCCTTACCCTAACCCTAACCCTAAACCTATCCCTAAACCTAACCCCAAACCCTAACCCTAACCCTAACCCTAACACTTACCCTTACCCTAACCCTAACCCTAACCTTAATGCTTACAATAACCCTAATTCTAAACCTTAGCCGAACCCTAACCCTAACCCTAATTCTTACCCTAAAGCTAACCCTAACCCTAACCTTAACCCTAACCTTAATGTTAACTGTAAGCCTAACCCAAACCCTTACCCTAACCCTAACCCTAACCCTAACCCTTACCCTTACCCTTACCCTAACCCTAAACCTAAACTTAACCCTAACCCTAACCCTTACCCTTACCCTACCCTAACCCTAAACCTATTCTTAACCCTCACTCTAACCCCAACCCCTACCCTTAACTTAATCCTAACCCTAACCCTAACCCTAACCCTAACCCTAACTCTAACACTAACCCTAACCCTAACCCCTAATCCTAACCCGAACCCTTACACTTACCATAACATTAACCCTATCCCTAACCCCTAAACCTTACCCCAACCCTAACCCTAACCCTAACCCTAAACCTTAACCTTACTCTAACCCTAACCCCAAACCTAACCCTAACCCTAAACCTAACCCTTACCCTTACCCTAACGGTAACCCTAAACCTAACCCTAACCCTAATCCTAACCGTAACCCTTACCCATACTCTAACCATAACACTAAACCTAACCCTAACCCTAACCCTAACCCTTACCCTTACCCTAACAATAACCAGAAGCCTAACCCTAACCCTAACCCTAACCCCTAACCCTAACTTTAACCCAAACCCTTACCCTTATCCTAACCCTAACCCTGACCCTAACCCTAACACTTACCCTTACCCTAACCCTAACCCTAAACCTAACCCTAACCCTAACCCTGACCCTAACCATAAACCTTACCCTTACCGTAATCTGAACCCTAACCCTAACCCTAACCCTAACCATAACCATAACCCCTAACCCTAACCCTAACCCTAAGCCTCACTCTAACCCTATCCCTAACCCTAACAATGACCCTAACACTAACCCTAACCCTAAATTTAACCCCAACCCTAAAACTAACCTAAACCTTACCCTTACCCTAACTCTAACCCTGAAGCTAACAATAACCCTAACCCTAACCCTAACCCTAACCCTTACCCTAACCCTAACCCTAACCCTAACTCTAACCCTAAACTTAACCATAACCCTTACCCTTAACCTAACCCTAACCCTAAACCTAACCCTAAACCTATAACTAACCCTAACCGTAACACTTACCATTACCCTAACCCTAAACCTAACCCTAACCCTAACCCTAACCCTAAACCTATCATTAACCCTAACCCTAACACTTACCCTTACCCTAACCCTAACACTTACCCTTACCCTAACCCTAAACCTAACCCAAACCCTAACACTAAACCTCACCCTAACCCTAGCCCTAACCGTAACCATTACCCTAACCCTAACCCTAACACTAACCCTTACCCTTACCCTAACCCTAACCCTAACCTTAACCCCAACCCAAAAAGTAACCCTAACCCTTACCCTTCCCCTAACTCTAACCATAAACCTAAACTTATCCCTAACCCTAACCCTTAAGCTAACCCTAACCCTAACCCTAACCCTAACACTAACCCTAACCCTAACCTTAAACCTAACCCTTACCCTTACCCTAACCCTAACCCTATCCCTAAACCCATCCCTAAACCTAAACCTAACCCTTACCCTTACCCTAACCCTGAACCTCACCCTAACTCTAACCCTAACCCTTACCCTTACCCTAACTTTAACCCTAACCCTAACCCTTACCATTACCTTAACCGTAACCTTAATGCTAACCCTAACCCTAACCCTAACCCTTACCCTAACCCTAACCCTAACCCTAATCCTAACCCTAACCCTAAACTTAACCGTAACCCTTACCCTTAACCTAACCCTAACCCTAAACCTATCACTAACCCAAACCCTAACACTTACGCTTACCCTAACCCTAAACCTAACCCTAACCCTAACCCTAACCCTAAACCTATCACTAACCCTAACCCTAACACTTACCCTTACCCTAACCCTAGCACTTACCCTTACCCTAACCCTAACCCTAACCTTAACCCCAACCCAAAAGTAACCCTAAACCTTACCCTTCCTCTAACCCTAACCATAAACCTAACCCGAACCCTAACCCTTACCCTAACCCTAACGCTAACCCCAACCTTAACCCTAAGCCTTTCCCTTACCCTAACCCTAACCCTAACCCTAAACCTATCCCTAAACCTAACCCTAACCCTTACCCTTACCCTAACCATGAACCTAACCCTAACCCTAACCCTAACCCTTACCCTTACCCTAAATTTAACCCTAACCCTAACCCTTACCCTTTCCTTAACCCTAACCTTAATGCTAACCCTAAACCTAACCGTAACCCTTACTCTAACCCTAACCCTAACCCTAATCCTAACCCTTACACTTACCCTAACCCTAACCCTAACCCTAAACCTAACCCTTACCCTAACCCTAACCCTTACCTTAACCCTAATCCTAACCCTAATCCTAACCCTAAACCTAAACTTAACCGTAACCCTTACCCTTAACCTAACGCTAACCCTAACCCTAACCCTAACCTTACCGTAAACCTATCACTAACCCTAACCCTAACACTTACCCTTACCCTAACCCTAACACTTACCCTTACTCTAACCCTAAACCTAACCCTAACCCTAACCCTAAAACTCACTCTAACGCTAACCCTAATACTAAACATTACCCTAACAATAACCCTAACCCTAACCCTTACCCTTACCCTAACCCTAACCCTAACCTTAACCCCAACCCAAAGAGTAAACCTAAACCTTACCCTTCCTCTAACTCTAACCATAAACCTAACCCTAGCCCTAACCCTAACCCTTACCATAATCCTAACCCTAACCCTAACCCTAACCTTAACCCTAACCCTTACCCTTACCCTAACCCTAACTCTAACCCTAAACCTATCCCTAAACCTAACCCTAACCCTTACCCTTACCCTAACCATGAACCTAACCCTAACCCAAACCCTAACCCTTACACTTACCCTAACTTTAACCCTAACCCTAACCCTAACCCTTACTCTAACCCTAACCCTAACCCTAATCCTAACCCTTACACTTACCCTAACCCTAACCCTAACCCTAACCCTAAACCTAACCCTAACCCTAACCCTAACCCTTACCCTAACCCTAACCCTAACACTAACACTAACCATAACCTTAACCCTGACACTTACCCTAACCCTAACCCTAACCCTAACCCTAAACCTATCACTAACCCTAACCCTAACACTTACCCTTACCCTAAACCTAAAGATAACCGTAACCCTAACCCTAAACCTCACTCTAACCCTAACCTTAACCCTAATCATTTCCCTAACACTAACCCTAACCCTAATCCTTACCCTTACCCTAAACATGAACCTAACCCTAACCCTAACCCTAACCCTTACCCTTACCCTAACTTTAACCCTAACCCTAACCCTTACCCTTACCTTAACCCTAACCTTAATGCTAACCCTAACCCTAACCCTAACCCTTACTCTAACCCTAACCCTAACCCTAATCCTAACCCTTACACTTACCCTAACCCTAACCCTAATCCTAAACCTAACCCTTACCCTAACCCTAACCCTTACCCTAAACTTAACCATAACCCTTACGCTTAACCTAACCCTAACCCTAACCCTAACCCTAAAACTATAACTAACCCTAACCGTAACACTTACCATTACCCTAACCCTAAACCTAACCCTAACCCTAACCCTAAACCTAAACCTATCATTAACCCTAACCCTAACACTTACCCTTACCCTAACCCTAACACTAACCCTTACCCTAACCCTAAACCTAACCCAAACCCTAACACTAAACCTCACTCTACCCTAACCCTAACCCTAACCATTACCCTAACACTACCCCTAACCCTAAACCTTACCCTTACCCTAACCCTAACCCTAACCTTAACCCCAACCCAAAAAGTAACCCTAAACCTTACCCTTCCCCTAACTCTAACCATAAACCTAACCTTATCCCCAACCCTAACCCTAACCCTAACCCTAACCCTAACCCTAACCCTAACCTTAAACCTAACCCTTACCCTTACCCTAACCCTAACCCTATCCCTAAACCTGTCCCTAAACCTAACCCTAACCCTTATCCTTACCCTAACCCTGAACCTAACCCTAACCCTAACCCTAACACTTACCCTTACCCTAACTTTAACCCTAACCCTAACCCTTATCTTTACCTTAACCGTAACCTTAATGCTAACCCTAACCCTAACCCTAACCCTTACCCTAACCCTAACCCTAATCCTAACCCTAACCCTAAACTTAGCCGTAACCCTTACCCTTAACCTAAACCAAACCCTAACCCTAACCCTAAACCTATCACTAACCCTAACGCTAACACTTACGCTTACCCTAACCCTAAACCTAACTCTAACCCTAACCCTAACCCTAAACCTACCCTTAACCCTAACCCTAACCTTTAGCCTAAACCTAATCCTAAACCTAACCCTTACTCTTACCCTAACCCTAGCCATGAGCTTAACCCCAACCCTAAACCTAACCCTAACCCTAACCCTAAACCTTACCCTTACCCTAACTCTAACCCTAAACCTAACCCTAACGCTAATCCTAACCCTTACCCTAAACTAACCCTAACCCTCACCCTAAACCATACCCTTACACTTACCTAACCCTAAACCTAACCTTAACCCTAACCCTAACCGTAACCCTTACCCTTACCCTTACCCTAACCCTAAACCTAACCTTAACACTAACCCTAACCCTAACCCCTACCCTTACCTTAATCCTAACCCTAACCCTAACCCTAACCCCTAACTCTAACCCTAACCCTAACCCCTAACCCTAACCATAACCCTTACCCTTACCATAACCCTAACCCTAACCCTAACCCCTAAACCTAACCCCAACCCTAACCCTAACCCGAACCCTAACCCTTAACCTTACTCAAACCCTAACCCTAAACCTAACCCTAACCCTAACCCTTACACTTACCCTAACCGTAACCCTAAACCTAACCCTAACTCTAACCCTAACCCTTTACCCTAACCTTAACCCTAACCCTTACCCTTATAGTAACCCTAATTCTAACCCTAACCCCAACCCTGATCCTAACCATAAACCTTACCCTTACCGTAATCCTAACACTAACCCTAACCCTAACCCTAACCCCAAACCCTAACCCTAACCCTCACTCTAACCCTAACCCTAACCCTAACCCCTAACCCTAACCCTAACCCTCACTCTAACCCTAACCCTAACCATTACCCTAACACTAACCCTAACCCTAACTTTAACCCCAACCCTAAAACTAACTCTAACCCTTACCCTTAAACTAAATCTAACCCTAAACCTAACCCTAACCCTAACCCTAACCCTAAACCTAACCCCTAACCTTACCCTAACCCTAACCGTTACCCTAACCCGAACCCTAACCCTAACCTTAACCCTAATCATTACCCTTACCCCAACCCTAACCCTATCCCTAACCCTAACCCTAAACCTATCACTAAGCCTAACCCTAACACTTACCCTTACCCTAACCCTAAATCTAACCGTAACCCTAACACTAAACCTCACTCTAACCCTAACCCTAACCCTAACCATTACCCTAACACTAAACCTAACCCTAACCCTTACCAATACCCTAACCCTAACCCTAACCTTAACCCCAACCAAAAAATTAACCCTAAACCTTCCCCTTTCCCTAACTCTAACCATAAACTTAACCCTAACCCTAACCCTAACCCTAACCTTTACCCTAACCCTAACCCTTACCCTAACCCTAACACTAACCCTAACCCTAACCTTCACCCTAACCCTTACCCTTACCCTAACCCTAACCCTAAACCTATCCCTAAACATAACCCTAACTCTTACCCTTACCCTAACCCTAAACCTAACCCTAAGCCTAACCCTAACCCTTACCCTTAACCTAACCTTAAACCTAACCCTAACCCTAAAACTATAACTAACCCTAACCGTAACACTTACCATTACCCTAACCCTAAACCTAACCCTAACCCTAACCCTAAACCTAAACCTATCATTAACCCTAACCCTAACACTTACCCTTACCCTAACCCTAACACTAACCCTTACCCTAACCCTAAACCTAACCCAAACCCTAACACTAAACCTCACTCTACCCTAACCCTAACCCTAACCATTACCCTAACACTACCCCTAACCCTAAACCTTACCCTTACCCTAACCCTAACCCTAACCTTAACCCCAACCCAAAAAGTAACCCTAAACCTTACCCTTCCCCTAACTCTAACCATAAACCTAACCTTATCCCCAACCCTAACCCTAACCCTAACCCTAACCCTAACCCTAACCCTAACCTTAAACCTAACCCTTACCCTTACCCTAACCCTAACCCTATCCCTAAACCTGTCCCTAAACCTAACCCTAACCCTTATCCTTACCCTAACCCTGAACCTAACCCTAACCCTAACCCTAACACTTACCCTTACCCTAACTTTAACCCTAACCCTAACCCTTATCTTTACCTTAACCGTAACCTTAATGCTAACCCTAACCCTAACCCTAACCCTTACCCTAACCCTAACCCTAATCCTAACCCTAACCCTAAACTTAGCCGTAACCCTTACCCTTAACCTAAACCAAACCCTAACCCTAACCCTAAACCTATCACTAACCCTAACGCTAACACTTACGCTTACCCTAACCCTAAACCTAACTCTAACCCTAACCCTAACCCTAAACCTACCCTTAACCCTAACCCTAACCTTTAGCCTAAACCTAATCCTAAACCTAACCCTTACTCTTACCCTAACCCTAGCCATGAGCTTAACCCCAACCCTAAACCTAACCCTAACCCTAACCCTAAACCTTACCCTTACCCTAACTCTAACCCTAAACCTAACCCTAACGCTAATCCTAACCCTTACCCTAAACTAACCCTAACCCTCACCCTAAACCATACCCTTACACTTACCTAACCCTAAACCTAACCTTAACCCTAACCCTAACCGTAACCCTTACCCTTACCCTTACCCTAACCCTAAACCTAACCTTAACACTAACCCTAACCCTAACCCCTACCCTTACCTTAATCCTAACCCTAACCCTAACCCTAACCCCTAACTCTAACCCTAACCCTAACCCCTAACCCTAACCATAACCCTTACCCTTACCATAACCCTAACCCTAACCCTAACCCCTAAACCTAACCCCAACCCTAACCCTAACCCGAACCCTAACCCTTAACCTTACTCAAACCCTAACCCTAAACCTAACCCTAACCCTAACCCTTACACTTACCCTAACCGTAACCCTAAACCTAACCCTAACTCTAACCCTAACCCTTTACCCTAACCTTAACCCTAACCCTTACCCTTATAGTAACCCTAATTCTAACCCTAACCCCAACCCTGATCCTAACCATAAACCTTACCCTTACCGTAATCCTAACACTAACCCTAACCCTAACCCTAACCCCAAACCCTAACCCTAACCCTCACTCTAACCCTAACCCTAACCCTAACCCCTAACCCTAACCCTAACCCTCACTCTAACCCTAACCCTAACCATTACCCTAACACTAACCCTAACCCTAACTTTAACCCCAACCCTAAAACTAACTCTAACCCTTACCCTTAAACTAAATCTAACCCTAAACCTAACCCTAACCCTAACCCTAACCCTAAACCTAACCCCTAACCTTACCCTAACCCTAACCGTTACCCTAACCCGAACCCTAACCCTAACCTTAACCCTAATCATTACCCTTACCCCAACCCTAACCCTATCCCTAACCCTAACCCTAAACCTATCACTAAGCCTAACCCTAACACTTACCCTTACCCTAACCCTAAATCTAACCGTAACCCTAACACTAAACCTCACTCTAACCCTAACCCTAACCCTAACCATTACCCTAACACTAAACCTAACCCTAACCCTTACCAATACCCTAACCCTAACCCTAACCTTAACCCCAACCAAAAAATTAACCCTAAACCTTCCCCTTTCCCTAACTCTAACCATAAACTTAACCCTAACCCTAACCCTAACCCTAACCTTTACCCTAACCCTAACCCTTACCCTAACCCTAACACTAACCCTAACCCTAACCTTCACCCTAACCCTTACCCTTACCCTAACCCTAACCCTAAACCTATCCCTAAACATAACCCTAACTCTTACCCTTACCCTAACCCTAAACCTAACCCTAAGCCTAACCCTAACCCTTACCCTTAACCTAACCTTAAACCTAACCCTAACCCTTACCCTTACCTTAACCCTAACCTTAATGCTAAACCTAACCCTAACTCTTAACCTAACCCTAACCCTAATCCTAACCCTTACACTTACCATAACCCTAACCCTAAATTTAATGCTAACCCTAACACTAACCCTAACCCTTACCCTAACCCTAACCCTAAGCCTAATGCTTGCCCTAACCCTAACTCTAAACCTAACACTTACCCTTACCCTAACCCAAAACCTAACCTTAATGTTAACCCTACCCCTAAGCCTACCCCTACCCCTAACCCTAACCCTAACCCTTACACTTACCCTAACCCTAAAACTAATCCTAACCCTAAAGTTAACCCTAACCCTAACGCCAACCCTTAGTTTTACCCTAACCCTAACCTTAACCCTAACCTTTCCCTTTCCCTTATGCTAACGATAATCCTAACCCTAACCCTAAACCTTAACACTACCCTTACCCAAAACATAACCCTAACCCTAACCCTAACCCTAAACCCTAACCCTAAACCTAACCCTAACACTTACCCTTACCCTAACCCTAACCCTAACCTTAACACTAACCCTAACACTAAACCTAACCCTAACACTTAATTTTACCCTAAACCTAATCCAAACATTAACCCTAACCCTAACCCTAAACCTTACCCTTACCCTAACCCAATCCTAAACCTTACCATTACCCTTACCCAAAACATTACCCTAACCCTAACCCTAACCCTAACCCCTAACCCTAAACCTAAACCTAACACTTACCCTTACCCTAACCCTAACGCTAAGATTAACAATAACCCTAACACTAACCCTATCCCTAACACTTAATCTTACCCTAAACCTTATCCAAACATTAACCCTAACCCTAACCCTAACCCCAACCCTAAACCTTACCCTTACCCTAACCCTAACCCTAAACCTAACCCTAACCATAACCCTAACCCCAAACCCTAACCCTAACCCTAACCCTAACCCTAACACTTACCCTTACCCTAACCCTAACCCTAACCTTAATGCTTACACTAACCCTAATCCTAAACCTTAGCCAAACCCTAACCCTAACCCTAATTCTTACCCTAACCCTAACCCTAAACTTAATGTTAACCCTAAGCCTAACCCTAACCCTTACCCTAACCCTAACCCTAATCCTAACCCTTAACCTTACCCTTACCCTAACCCTAAACCTAAACTTAACCCTAACCCTAAACTTTACCCTTACCCTACCCTGACCCTAAACCTAACCTTAACCCTCACCCTAAACCTAACCTCTACCCTTACCTTAATCCTAACCCAAACCCTAACCCTAACCCCTAACTCTAATCCTAACCATAACCTTAACCCCTAACCCTAACACTAACCCATACCCTTACCATAACCCCAACCCTATCCCTAACCCCTAAACCTAACCCCAACCCTAATCCTAACCCTAACCCTTACCCATACTCTAACCATAACACTAAACCTAACCCTAACCCTAACCCTAACCCTTACCCTTACCCTTTCCCTAACCGTAACCAGAAACCTAACCCTAACCCTAACCCTAACCCCTAACCCTAACTTTAACCCAAACCCTTACCCTTATCCTAACCCTAACCCTAAACCTAAACCTAACCCTAACCCTGACCTTAACCATAAAACTTACCCTTACCGTAATCTGAACCCTAACCCTAACCCTAACCCTTATCCTAACCCTAACCCTAACCCTAACCCTAACCATAACCCCTAACCCTAACCCTAACCCTAAGCCTCACTCTAACCCTATCCCTAACCCTAACAATGACCCTAACACTAACCCTAACCCTAAATTTAACCCCAACCCTAAAACTAACCCTAACACTTACCCTTACCCTAACTCTAACCCTGAAGCTAACCCTAACCCTAACCCTAACCCTAACCCTTACCCTAACCCTAACCCTTACACTAACCCTAACCCTAACCCTAACCCTAAGCCTCACTCTAACCCTATCCCTAACCCTAAAAATTACCCTAACACTAACCCTAACCCTAAATTTAACCCCTACCCTAAAACTAACCCTAACCCTTACCTTCCCCTAACTCTAACCCTAAAGCTAACCCTAACCCTAACCCTAACCCTAACCCTAACCCTTACCCTAACCCTAACCCTAAACCTAAACCTAACCCTAAACTTAACCATAACCCTTACCCTTAACCTAACCCTAACCCTAACCCTAACACTAAACCTATAACTAACACTAACCGTAAAACTTACCATTACCCTAACCCTAAACCTAACCCTAACCCTAACCCTAACCCTAAACCTATCATTAACCCTAACCCTAACACTTACCCTTACCCTAACCCTAACACTTACCCTTACCCTAACCCTAAACCCAACCCAAACCCTAACACTATACCTCACTCTAACCCTAACCCTAACACTAACCATTACCCTAACACTAACCCTAACCCTAACCTTTACCCTTACCCTAACCCTAACCGTAACCTTAACCCCAACCCAAAAAGTAACCCTAAACCTTACCCTTCCCCTAACTCTAACCATAAACCTAAACTTATCCCTAACCCTAACCCTTACCCTAACCCTAACCCTAACCCTAACCCTAACACTAACCCTAACCCTAACCATAAATCTAACCCTTACCCTTACCCTTACCCTAACCCTGAACCTAACCCTAACCCTAACCCTAAACCTTACCCTTACCCTAACTTTAACCCTAACCCTAACCCTTACCATTACCTTAACCGTAACCTTAATGCTAACCCTAACCCTAACCCTAACCCTTACCCTAACCCTAACCCTATCCCTAATCCTAAACCTAACGCTAAACTTAACCGTAACCCTTACCCTTAACCTAACCCTAACCCTAACCCTAACCCTAAACCTATCACTAACCCTAACCCTAACACTTACCCTTACCCTAACCCTAGCACTTACCCTTACCCTAACCCTAACCCTAACCTTAACCCCAACCCAAAAGTAACCCTAAACCTTACCCTTCCTCTAACCCTAACCATAAACCTAACCCTAACCCTAACCATTACCCTAACCCTAACCCTAACCCTAATCCTAACCCTAACCCTAAACTTAACTGTAACCCTTACCCTTAAGCTAACCCTAACCCTAACCCTAACCCTAAACCTATCACTAACCCTAACCCTAACACTTACCCTTACCCTAACCCTAACACTTACCCTTACTCTAACCCTAAACCTAACCCTAACACTAACCCTAAACCTCACTCTAACGCTAACCTTAACCCTAAACATTACCCTAACACTAACCCTAACCCTAACCCTTACCCTTACCCTAACCCTAACCCTAACCTTAACCCCAACCCAAAGAGTAACCCTAAACCTTACCCTTCCTCTAACTCTAACCATAAACCTAACCCTAACCCTAACCCTAACCCTTACCATAACCCTAACCCTAACCCTAACCTTAATGCTTACAATAACCCTAATCCTAAACCTTAGCCGAACCCTAACCCTAACCCTAATTCTTACCCTAACCCTAACCCTAACCTTAATGTTAACCGTAAGCCTAACCCTAACCCTTACCCTAACCCTAACCCTAACCCTAACCCTTACCCTTACCCTTACCCTAACCCTAAACCTAAACTTAACCCTAACCCTAACCCTTACCCTTACCCTACCCTAACCCTAAACCTAACCTTAACACTCACTCTAACCCCAACCCCTACCCTTACCTTAATCCTAACCCTAACACTAACCCTAACCCTAACTCTAACCCTAATCCTTAATCTTACCCTGAACCTAATCCAAACTTTAACCCTAACCCTAACCCTAACCCTAAACCTTACCCTTACCCTAACCCTAACCCTAAACCTAACCCTAACCCTAACCCTAACCCTAACCCCAAACCCTAACCCTAACCCTAACCCTTACCCTTACCCTAACCCTAACCCTAACCTTAATGCTTACAATAACCCTAATACTAAACCTTAGCCGAACCCTAACCCTAACCCTAATTCTTACCCTAACCCTAACCCTAACCCTAACCTTAATGTTAACCGTAAGCCTAACCCTAACCCTTACCCTAACCCTAACCCTAACCCTAACCCTTACCCTTACCCTTACCCTAACCCTAAACCTAAACTTAACCCTAACCCTAACCCTTACCCTTACCCTACCCTAACCCTAAACCTAACCTTAACCCTCACTCTAACCCCAACCCCTACCCTTACCTTAATCCTAACCCTAACCCTAACCCTAACCCTAACTCTAAACCTAAACCTAACCCTAACCCCTAAACCTAACCCCAACCCTAACCCTAACCCTAACCCTAACCCTTAACCTTACTCTAACCCTAACCCCAAACCTAACCCTAACCCTAACACTAACCCTTACCCTTACCCTAACGGTAACCCTAAACCTAACCCTAACCCTAATCCTAACCCTAACCCTTACCCATACTCTAACCATAACAATAAACCTAACCCTAACCCTAAACCTAACCCTTACCCTTACCCTAACCGTAACCAGAAACCTAACCCTAACCCTAACCCTAACCCCTAACCCTAACTTTAACCCAAACCCTTACCCTTATCCTAACCCTAACCCTAACCCTAACCCTAACACTTACCCTTACCCTAACCCTAAACCTAAACCTAACCCTAACCCTAACCCTGACCCTAACCATAAACCTTACCCTTGGCGTAATCTGAACCCTAACCCTAACCCTAACCCTAACCCTTATCCTATCCCTAACCCTAACCATAACCATAACCCCTAACCCTAACCCTAACCCTAAGCCTCACTCTAACCCTATCCCTAACCCTAACAATGACCCTAACACTAACCCTAACCCTAAATTTAACCCCAACCCTAAAACTAACCCTAACCCTTACCCTTACCCTAACTCTAACCCTGAAGCTAACCCTAACCCTAACCCTAACCCTAACCCTAACCCTTACCCTAACCCTAACCCTTACCCTAAACCTAACCCTAACCCTAAGCCTCACTCTAACCCTATCCCTAACCCTAAAAATTACCCTAACACTAACCCGAACCCTAAATTTAACCCCTACCCTAAAACTAACCCTAACCCTTCCCTTCCCCTAACTCTAACCCTAAAGCTAACCCTAACCCTAACCCTAACCCTAACCGTAACCCTTACCCTAACCCTAACCCTAACCCTAACGCTAAACTTAACCATAACCCTTACCCTTAACCTAACCCTAACCCTAACCCTAACCCTAAACCTATAACTAACCCTAACCGTAACACTTACCATTACCCTAACCCTAAACCTAACTCTAACCCCAACCATAACCCTAACCCTAAACCTATCATTAACCCTAACCCTAACACTTACCCTTACCCTAACCCTAACACTTACCCTTACCCTAACCCTAAACCTAACCCAAACCCTAACACTAAACCTCACTCTAAACCTAACCCTAACGCTAACCATTACCCTAACACTAACCCTAACCCTAACCCTTACCCTTACCCTAACCCTAACCCTATCCTTAACCCCAATACAAAAATTAACCCTAAACCTTACCCTTCCCCTAACTCTAACCATAAACCTAACCTTATTCCTAACCCTAACCCTTACCCTAACCCTAACCCTAACCCCAACCCTAACACTAACCCTAACCCTAACCTTAAACCTAACCCTTACCCTTACCCTAACACTAACCCTATCCCTAAACCTATCCCTAAACCTAACCCTAACCCTTACCCTTACCCTAACCCTGAACCTAACCCTAAACCTAACCCTAACCCTTACCCTTACCCTAACTTTAACCCTAACCCTAACCCTAACCCTTACCCTAACCTAACCCTAACCCTAATGCTAACCCTAACCCTAAACTTAACCGTAACCCTTACCCTTAACCTAACCCTAACCCTAACCCTAACCCTAAATCTATCACTAACCCTAACCCTAACACTTACCCTTACCCTAACCCTAGCCCTTACCCTTACCCTAACCCTAACCCTAACCTTAACCCCAACCCAAAAGTAACCCTAAACCTTACCCTTCCTCTAACCCTAACCATAAACCTAACCCTAACCCTAACCCTTACCCTAACCCTAACCCTAACCCTAATCCTAACCCTAACCCTAAATTTAACCGTAACCCTTACCCTTAACCTAACCCTAACCCTAACCCTAATCCTAACCCTAAACCTATCACTAACCCTAACCCAAACACTTACCCTTACTCTAACCCTAAACCTAACCCTAACCCTAACCCTAAACCTCACTCTAACTCTAACCCTAACCCTAAACATTACCCTAACACTAACCCTAACCCTAACCCTTACGCTTACCCTAACCCTAACCCTAACCTTAACCCCAACCCAAAGAGTAACCCAAAACCTTACCCTTCCTCTAACTCTAACCATAAACCTAACCCTAACCCTAACCCTTACCATAACCCTAACCCTAACCCTAACCCTAACCTTAACCCTAACCCTTACCCTTACCCTAACCCTAACCCTAACCCTAAACCTATCCCTAAACCTAACCCTAACCCTTACCCTTACCCTAACCATGAACCTAACCCTAACCCTAACCCTAACCCTAACCCTTACCTTTACCCTAACTTTAACCCTAACCCTAACCCTTACCCTTACCTTAACCCTAACCTTAATGCTAATCCTAACCCTAACCCTAACCCTTACTCTAAACCTAACCCTAACCCTAATCCTAACCCTTACACTTACCCTAACCCTAACCCTAAACCTAAACCTAACCCTTACCCTAACCCTAACCCTTACCCTAACCCTAACCCTAACCCTAACACTAACACTAACCCTAACCTTAACCCTGACACTTACCCTTACCCTAACCCTAACCCTAACCCTAACCCTAAACCTATCACTAACCCTAACCCTAACACTTACCCTTACCCTAAACCTAAAGCTAACCATAACCCTAACCCTAAAACTCACTCTAACCCTAACCCTAACCCTAACCATTTCCCTAACACTAACCCTAACCCTAACCCTTACCCTTACCCTAACCCTAACCCTAACCTTAACCCCAACCCAAAAAGTAACCCTAAACCTTACCCTTCCCCTAACTCTAACCATAAACCTAACCCTAACCCAAACCCTAACCATTTCCCTAACCCTAGCCCTTACCCTTACCCTTAACCTAAACCTAACTAAACCCTAACCCTCACCCTTAACCTAACCTTAACCCTAACCCTAACCCTTACTCTTACCTTAACCCTAACCTTAATGCTAACCCTAACCCTAACCCTTACCCTAACCCTAAACCTAACCCTAATCCTAATCCTTACACTTACCCTAACCCTAAAACTAAACTTAATGCTAACCCTAACACTAACCCTAACCCTTTCCCTAACCCTAACCCTAAGCCTAATGCTTGCCCTAACCCTAACTCTAACCCTAACACTTACCCTTACCCTAACCCAAAACCTAACCTTAATGTTAAACCTACCCCTAAGCCTACCCCTACCCCTAACACTAACCCTAACCACTAACCCTAACCCTAACCCTAACCCTTAACCTAACCCTAACCCTAACCCTTCCCCTTACCCTAATCCTAATCCTAACCCTTACCCTAACCCTAACCTTAACTCTAACACTTACCCTAACCCTAACCCTAACCGTAACCCTTACACGTACCCTAACCCTAACACTAAACCTAACTCTAACCCTAACCCTAACCTTAACTCTAACAGTTACCCTTATCCTAACCCTAACTCTAACCCTTACACTTACCCTAACCCTAAAACTAATCCTAACCCTAAAGTTAACCCTAACCCTAACGCAAACCCTTACTTTTACCCTAAACCTAACCTTAACCCTAATTCTTTCCCTTTTCCTTATTTTAACGCTAATCCTAAACCTAACCCTAAACCTTACCATTACCCTTACACTAAATATAACCCTAACCCTAACCCTAACCCTAACCCCTAACCCTAAACCTAACCCTAACACTTACCCTTACCCTAACCCTAACCCTAACCTTAACCGTAACCCTAACACTAACCCTAACCCTAACCCTTAATCTTACCCTGAACCTAATCCAAACTTTAACCCTAACCCTAACCCTAACCCTAACCCTAACCCTAAACCTTACCCTTACCCTAACCCTAACCCTAAACCTAAACCTAACCCTAACCCTAACCCTAACCCCAAACACTAACCCTAACCCTAACCCTAACCCTAAAACTTACCCTTACCCTAACCCTAACCCTAACCTTAATGCTTACAATAACCTTAATCCTAAACATTAGCCGAACACTAACCCTAACCCTAATTCTTACCCTAACCCTAACCCTAACCCTAACCCTAACCCTAACCTTAATGTTATCCGTAAGCCTAACCCTAACCCTTACCCTAACCCTAACCCTAACCCTTACCCTTACCCTTACCCTAACCCTAAACCTAAACTTAACCCTAACCCTAACCCTTACCCTTACCCTACCCTAACCCTAAACCTAACCTTAACCCTCACTCTAACCCCAACCCCTACCCTTACCTTAATCCTAACCCTAACCCTATCCCTAACCCTAACTCTAACCCTTACCCTAACCCTAACCCCTAACCCTAACCCGAACCCTTACACTTACCATAACCCTAACCCTAACCCTAACCCCTAAACCTAACCCCAACCCTAACCCTAACCCTAACCCTTAACCTTACTCTAACACTAACACCAAACCTAACCCTAACCCTAACCCTAACCCTTACCCTTACCCTAACGGTAACCCTAAACCTAACCCTAACCCTAACCCTAACCCCTAACCCTAAACTTAACCCTAACCCTTACCCTTATCCTAACCCTAACCCTAACCCTAACCCTAACCCTAACACTTACCCTTACCCTAACCTTAACACTAACCCAAACCCTAACCTTAACCCTAACCCTTACCCTTAACCTAACCCTAATCCTAACCCTAAACCTATCCCTAAAACTCACCTTAACCCTTACCCTTACCCTTACCCTTATCCTAACACTAAACCTAACCCTAACCCTAACCTTAACCCTTATCATTAACCTAACCTTAAACCTAACCCTAACCCTTACCCTTACCTTAACCCTAACCTTAATGCTAACCCTAACCCTAACCCTTACATTAACCCTAACCCTAACCCTAATCCTAACCCTGACACTTACCCAAACCCTAACCCTAACCTTAATGCTAACCCTAACACTAACCCTAACCCTTACCCTAACCCTAACCCTTAGCCTAATGCATGCCCTAACCCTAATTCTAACCCTAACACTTACCCTAAAACTAACCCAAAACCTAACCTTAATATTAACCCTACCCCTAAGCCTAACCCTACCCCTAACACTAACCCTAACCACTAACCCTAACCCTAACCCTAACCCTTAACCTAACCCTAACCCTAACCCTTCCCCTTACCCTAATCCTAATCCTAACCATAACAATAACCCTAACCTGAACTCTAACACTTACCCTTACCCTAACCCTAACCCTAACCCTAATTCTAATTCTAACCCTAAAGTTAACCCTAACCCTAACGCCAACCCTTACTTTTACCCTAACCCTAACCTAAACCCTCACTCTTTCCCTTTCCAATATGCTAACGCTAATCCTGACCATAACCCTAAACCTTACCCTTACCCTTAACCTAAACATAACCCTAACCCTATCCCTAACCCTAACCCTAACCCCTAACCCTAAACCTAACCCTAAACCTAACCCTAACCCTTACCCTAACCCTAACTCTAACCCTAACCCAAACCCTTACCCTTACCCTAACCCTAACCCTAACGTTAATGCTAACCCTAACCCTAACCCTAACCCTAACCCTAACCCTTACCCTTTCCCTAACCCTAACTCTAATCATGACCCTAACCCTAACCCTTACCCTTTCCCTAACGCTAACCTTAACCCTAACCCAATCCTAAACCAAACCTAACCCAGACCCTAACCCTAATACTTACCCTTACCCTAAACCTAACCCTAAGCCTAACCCTAAACCTTACACTTACCCTAAACCTAACCCTAACCCTAACCCTGACCCTAACCCTTACCTTAACAATAACCCTAAACCTAAACCCTAACCATAACCCTAACCATAAACCTTACCCTTACCCTAACCCTAACCCTAACCCCTAACTCTAACCATAACTCTAACCCTTAACCTAACCGTAAGCCTAACCTTAACCCTAAACCTAACACTAACCGTAACCCTAACCCTAAACCTAACACTAACCCTACCCATAACTCTAACCCTTAACCTTAACCTAACCATAACCCTAACCCTAACCCTACCCCTAACACTTACCCTTAGCCTAAACCTAACACTAACCCTTACCCTAACCCTAACCCTAACCCTTACCCTTAACCTAACCTTAACCCTAACCCTAACCCTAAGACTTACCCTTACTCTAACCCTAACCCTGACACTAACCCGAACCTTACCCTATCACTAACCCTCACCCTAACCCCTAACCCTAACCCAAACCCTAACCCCTAACCCTAACCCTAACCCTAACCCCTATCCTTATCCTAACCCTAAACCTAACCCTAAACCTAAACGAAACACTTACCCTTACCCAAACCCTAACCCTAACCCTAAATCTAACCATAACCCTAACCCTAACCCTCACCCTAACCCTAACCCTTACCCTAACCCTAACACTAACCCTTACCATTACCCTAACCCTAACCCTAAACTTAACCCCAACCCTAAACCTAAACCTAATCCTTACCCTTACCCTAACCCTAACCCAAAAGCTAACTCTAACCCTCTTACAAACCCTAACCCGTACTCTAATCCTAATCCTTACCCCAACCCTAACCCTAACCCTTACACTTACCCTAACCCTAACACTAATTCTAACCCTAACCCTAACCCTAACGATAACCCTTACCATTACCCTAACCCTAATCCTAACCCTAACCCTAAACCTAACACTTACCCTTACCCTAACCCTAACCCTAACCCTATCCCTAACCCTTACCCTTCCCCTAGCTCTAACCCTTACCCTGAAGTTAACCCTAACCCTTAACCTATCCTAACCCTAACCCTAATCCTAACCCTAACCGATACCTTAACCCTAACCCTAACGCTTGCCCTTACCCTTACCCTAACGCTAATCCTAACCCTAACCCTAACACATACCCTTACCCTAAACCTAACCCTAACCCAAAACCTACCCTTAACCCTAACCCTAACCTTTAGCCTAAACCTAATCCTAAACCTAACCCTTAATCTTACCCTAACCCTAACCCTAACCTTAACCCCAACCCTAAACCTAACCCTAACCCTAACCCTAACGCTTACCCTTACCCTAACTCTAACCCTAAATCTAACCCTAACGCTAACCCTAACCCTTACCCTAAACTAACCCTAACCCTAACCCTAAACATTACCCTAACCCTAAACCTTACCCTTACCCTTACCTAACCCTAAACCTAACCTTAACCCTAACCCTAACCCTAACCCTTACCCTTACCCTTACCCTAACCCTAAACCTAACCTTGACCCTAACCCTAAACCTAACCCCTACCCTTACCTTAATCCTAACCCTAACCCTACCCCTAACCCCTAACTCTAACACTAACCCTAACCCCTAAACCTAACCCTAACCCTTACCCTTACCAGAACCCTAACCCTAACCCTAACCCATAAACCTAACCCCTAACCCTAACCCTAACCCTCACTCTAACCGTAACCCTAACCCTAATCATTACCCTAACACTAACCCTAACCCTAAATTTAACCCCAACCCTAAAACTAACCCTACCCTTACCTTTCCCCTAACTCTAACCCTAAACCTAACCCTAACCCTAACCCTAACCCTAAACCTAACCCTTACCCTTACCCTAACCCTAACCCTTACCCTAACCTGAACCCTAACCCCAACCCTAACCCTAACCTTCACCCTAACCCTTACCCTTACCCTAACCCTAACCCTAAACCTATCACTAACCCTAACCCTAACACTTACCCTTACCCTAACTCTAAATCTAACCGTAACCCTAACCCTAAACCTCACTCTAACCCTAACCCTAACTCTAATCAATACCCTAACACTAAACCTAACCCTAACCCTTACCGTTACCCTAACCCTAACTCTAACCTTAACCCCAACCGAAAAAGTAACCCTAAACCTTACCCTTCCCCTAACTCTAACCATAAACCTAACCCTAAACCTAACCCTAACCCTAACCTTTACCCTAACCCTAACCCTTACCCTAACCCTAACACTAACCCTAAACCTAACCTTAACCCTAACCCTTACCCTTACCCTAACCCTAACCCTAACTGTAACTCTAAACCTATCCCTAAACCCAACCCTAACCCTTACCCTTACCCTAACCCTAAATCTAACCCTAAGCCTAACCCTAACCCTTACCCTTAACCTAACCTTAACCCTAACCCTAAGCCTTATCCTTACCTTAACCCTAAACTTAATGCTAACCCTAATCCTAACCCTTACCCTAACCCTAACCCTAACCCTAATCCTAACCCTTACACTTACCCTAACCCTAACCCTAACCTTAATGCTAACCCTAATACTAACCCTAATCCTTACCCTAACCCTAACCCTAAGCCTAATGCTTGCCCTAACCCTAACTCAAACCCTAACACTTACCCTTACCCTAACCCAAAACCTTACCTTAATGTTAACCTTACCCCTAAGCCTTCCCCTACCCCTAACACTAACCCTAACCACTACCCCGAACCCTAAACCTAACCCTTACCTTAACTCTAACACTTACCCTTACCCTAACCCTAACCCTAACCCTTAAACTTACCCTAACCCTAAAACTTATCCTAACCCTAAAGTTAACCCTAACCCTAACGCCAACCCTTACTTTTACCGTAACCCTAACCTTAACCCTAAACCTTTCCCTTTCCCTTATGCTAACGCTAATCCTAACCCTAACCCTAAACCTTACCATTACCCTTACCCAAAACATAACCCTAACCCTAACCCTAACCCAAACCCCTAACCCTAAACCTACCCCTAACACTTAACCTTACACTAACCCTAACGCTAACCTTAACACGAACCCTAACACTAAACCTAACCCTAACACTTAATCTTACCCTAAACCTAATCCAAACATTAACCGTAACCATAACCCTAAACCTAAAATTTACACTTACCCTAACCCCAACCCTAAACCTTACCATTACCCTTACCCAAAACATAACCCTAACCCTAACCCTAACCACTAACCCCTAACCCAAAACCTAACCCTAACACTTACCCTTACCCTAACCCTAACGCTAACCTTAACACTAACCCTAACACTAACCCTTACCCTAACACTTAATCTTACCCTAAACCTAATCCAAACATTAACCCTAACCCTTACCCTAACCCTAACCCTAACCCCTAACCCTGAACCTAACCCTAATCCTAACACTTACCCTTACCCTAACCCTAACGCTAACCTTAACACTAACCCTAATACTAACCCTAACCCTAACACTTAATCTTACCCTAAACCTAATCCAAACATTAACCCTAACCCTAACCCTAACACTAAACCTTACCCTTACCCTAACCCTAACCCTAAACCTAACCCTAAACATAACCCTAACCCCAAACCCTAACCCTAACCCTAACCCTAACACTTACCCTTACCCTAACCCTAAACCTAACCTTAATGATTACACTAACCCTAATCCTAAACCTTAGCCGAACCCTAACCCTAACCCTAATTCTTACCCTAACCCTAACCCTAACCCTAACCCTAACCTTAATGTTAACCCTAAGCCTAACCCTAACCCTAACCCTTACCCTAACCCTAAATCTTACCCTTACCCTTACCCTAACCCTAAACCTAAACTTAACCCTAACCCTAACCCTTACCCTTACCCTACCCTAACCCTAAACTTAACATTAACCCTCACCCTAAACCTAACCCCTACCCTTACCTTAATCCTAACCCTAACCCTAACTCTAACCCCTAATTCTAATCCTAACCATAACCTTAACCCATAACCCTTACCCTTACCATAACCCCAACCCTATCGCTAACCCTAAACCTAACCACAACCCTAACCCTAACCCTAACCCTAACCCTTACCCTTACTCTAACCATAACACTAAACCTAACCCTAACCCTAACCCCTAACCCTAACCTTAACCAAACACTTACCCTTATCTTAACGCTAACCCTAACCCTAACCCTAACACTTACCCTTACCCTAACCCTAACCCTAAATCTAACCCTAACCCTAACCCTGACCCTAACCATAAACTTTACCCTTACCGTAATCCGAACCCTAACCCTAACACTTACCCTAACCCTAACCCTAACCCTAACCATAACCCCTAACCCTAACCCTAACCCTAAATTTAACCCCAACCCTAAAACTAACCAAAACCTTTACCCTTCCCCTAACTCTAACCCTAAAGCTAACCCTAACACTAACCCTAACCCTAACCCTTACCCTAACCCTAACCCTTACCCTAACCCTAACCCTAACATTAACCCTAACCCTAACCCTAAACTTAACCGTAACCCTTACCCTTAACCTAACCCTAACCCTAACCCTAACCCTAAACCTATCACTAATCCTAACCCTAACACTTACCCTTACCCTAACCATAAACCTAACCCTAACCCTAACCCTAACCCTAACCCTAACCCTAAACCTATCACTAACCCTAACCCTAACACTTACCCTAACCCTAACACTAAACCTAAACCAAACCCTAACACTAAACTTCACTCTAACCTAACCCTAACCCTAACCATTACCCTAACACTAACCCTAACCCTTACCCTTACCCTAACCCTAACCCTAACCTTAACCCCAACCCAAAAAGTAACCCTAAACCTTACCCTTCCCCTAACTCAAACCAGAAACCTAACCCTAACCCTAACCCTAACCCTAACACTAACTCTATCCCTAACCTTAACCCTAACCCTTACCCTTACCCTAACCCTAACACTAACCCTAACCCTAATCCTAAACCTTACACTTACCCTAACCCTAACCCTAACCCTAAACCTAACTCTTAACCTAACCCTAACCCTTACCCTAACCCTAACCCTAACACTAACACTAACACTAACACTAACCCTAACCTTAACCCTAACCCTTACCCTTACCCTAACCCTAACCCTATCCCTAACCCTAACCCTAAACCTATCACGAACCCTAACCCTAACACTTACCCTTACCCTAAACCTAAAGCTAACCGTAACCCTAACCCTAAACCTCACTCTAACCCTAAGTCTAACCCTAAACATTACCCTAACACTAACCCTAACCCTAACCCTTACCCTTACCCTAACCCTAACCCTAACCTTAACCCCAACCCAAAAAGTAACCGTAAACCTTACCCTTGCCCTAACTCTAACCATAAACCTAACCCTAATCCTAACCCTAACCCTAACCTTTACCCTAACCCTAACCCTTACCCTAACCCTAACACTAACCCTAACCCTAACCTTAACCCTAACCATTACCCTTACCCTAACCCTAACCCTAAACCTAACCCTAAACCTATCCCTAAACCTAACCCTAACCCTTACACTTACCCTAACCCTAAACCTAACCATAACCCTAACCCTTAACCTTAACCTGACCTTAACCCTAACCCTAACACTTACCCTTACCTTAAACCTAACCTTAATGCTAACCCTAACCCTACCCTTTACCCTAACACTAACCCTAACCCTAATCCTAACCCTTACACTTACCCTAACCCTAACCCTAAACTTAATGCTAACCCTAACACTAACCCTAACCCTTACCCTGACCCTAACCCTAAGCCTAATGCTTGCCCTAACCCTAACTCTAACCCTAACACTTACCCTTACCCTAACCCAAAACCTAACGTTAGTGTTAACCCTACCCCTATGCCTATCCCTACCCCTAACACTAACCCTGAACACTAACCCTAACACTAACCATTACCCTAACCCTAATCCTAACCCTTCCCCTTACCCTAATCCTAATCCTAAACCTAACCCTAACCCTAACCTTAACTCTAACACTTACCCTTACCCTAACCCTAACCCTAACCCTTACACTTACCCTAACCCTAAAACTAATCCTAACCCTAAAGTTAACCCTAACCCTAACGCCAAACCTTACTTTTACCCTAACCCTAACCTTAACCCTAACTCTTTCCCTTTCCATTATGCTAACGCTAATCCTAACCCTACCCATAAACCTTACCATTACCCTTACCCAAAACATAACCCTAACCCTAACCCTAACCCTAACCCCTAACCCTAAACCTAACCCTAACACTTACCCTTACCCTAATCCTAACCCTAACCTTAACCTTAACCCTAACACTAACCCTAACCCTAATCCTTAATCTTACCCTAAACCTAATCCAAACATTAACCCTAACCCTAACCCTAACCCTAAACCTTTCCCTTACCCTAACCCTAACCCTAAACCTAACCCTAACCCTAACATTAACCCTAACCCCAAACACTAACCCTAACCCTAACCCTAACCCTAACCCTAACACTTACCCTTACCCTAACCCTAACCCTAACCTTAATGCTTACACTAACCCTAATCCTAAACCTTAGCCGAACCCTAACCCTAACACTAATTCTTACCCTACCCCTAACCCTAACCCTAACCCTAACCTTAATGTTATCCTTAAGCCTCACCCTAACCCTTACCCTAACCCTAACCCTAACCCTTACCATTACCCTTATCCTTACCCTAACCCTAAACCTAAACTTAACCCTAGCCCTAACCCTTATCCTTACCCTACCCTAACCCAAAACCTAACCTTTACTCTCACCCTAAACCTATCCCCTACCCTTACCTTAATATTAACCATAACCCTAACCCTAACCCCTAACTCTAATCCTAACCATAACCTTAACCCCTAACCCTAACCCTAACCCTTACCCTTACGATAACCCTAACCCTAAACCTAACCCCTAAACCTAACCCCAAACCTAACCCTAACCCTACCCCTAACCCTTACCCTTACTCTAACCATAACACTAAACCTAACCCTAACCCTAACCCTAATCTGTGCCCTTACCATAACCCTAACCCTAACCTTAATGCTTTCACTAACCCTAATCCTAAACCTTAGCCGAACCCTAACCATAACCCTAATCTTAATGTTAACCCTAAGCCTAACCCTAACCCTTACCCTAACCCTAACCCTAACCCTGACCCTTACCCTTACCCTTACTCTAAACCTAAACCTAAACTTAACCCTAACCCTAACCCTTACCCTTACCCTACCTTAACCCTAAACCTAACCTTAAACCTCACCCTAACCCAAACCCCTACCCTTACCTTAATCCTAACCCTAACACCAACCCTAACCCCTAACCCTAACCCTAACCCTTACCCTTCACATAACCCTACCCCTAACCCTTAACCCTAACCCTAACCCAAAACCTAACCCTAACCCTAACCCTAATCCTTACCCTTACCCTAACCGTAACCCTAAACCTAACCCTAACCCTAACCCTAACCCCTAACCCTAACCTTAACCCTAACCCTTACCCTTATCCTAACCCTAAACCTAACCCTAACCCTAACACTTACACTTACCCTAACCCTAACCCTAAACCTAACCCTAACCCTAACCCTGACCCTAACCATAAATCTTACCCTTACCGTAATCGTAACCCTAACCCTAACCCTAAATCTCACTGTAACCAAAACGCTAAACCTAACCATTACCCTAACACTAACCCTAACCCTAAATTTAACCCAAACCCTAAAACTAAACCTAAACCTTACCCTTCCCCTAACTCTAACCATAAAGCTAAACCTAACCCTAACCCTAACCCTAACACTTACCCTAAACCTAAACCTTACCCTAACCCTAACATTAACCCTAACCCTAAACTTAACAGTAAACCTTACCCTTAACCTAACCCTAACCCTAAACCTAAACCAATCACTAACCCTAACCCTAACACTTACCCTTACACTAACCCTAAACGTAACCCTAACCCTAAACCTAAACCTAACCCTAACCCTAAACCTAAACCTATCACTAACCCTAACGATAACATTTACCCTTACCCTAACCCTTGCCCTAACCCTAACACTAACCCTAACCCTAACTTTAACCCTAACCCTTACCCTTAAACTAACCCTAACCCTAACCCTAAACCTATCCCTAAAGCTAACCCTAACCCTTACCCTTACACTAACCCTGAACCTAACCCTAACCCTAACCCTTACCCTTACCCTAACTTTAACCCTAACCCTAACCCTAACCCTTACCCTAACCCTAACCCTAACCCTAATCCTAACCCTTACACTTACCCTAACCCTAACCCTAACCCTAAACCTAACCCTTACCCTAACCCTAACCCTTACCCTAACCCTAACCCTAAACCTAACCTTAACCCTAACCCTTACCCTTACCCTAACCCTAACCCTAACCCTAACCCTTACCCTAACCCTAACCCTAACCCTAATCCTAACCCTTACACTTACCCTAACCCTAATCCTAACCCTAAACCTAACCCTTACCCTAACCCTAACCCTTACCCTAACCCTAACCCTAAACCTAACCTTAACCCTAACCCTTACATTTACCCTAACCCTAACCCTAACCCTAACCCTTACCCTAACCCTAACCCTAACCCTAATCCTAACCCTTACACTTACCCTAACCCTAACCCTAACCCTAAACCTAACCCTTACCCTAACCCTAACCCTTACCCTAACCCTAACCCTAAACCTAACCTTAACCCTAACCCTTACCCTTACCCTAACCCTAACCCTATCCCTAACCCTAACCCTATCCCTAACCCTAACCCTAAACCTATCACTAACCCTAACCCTAACACTTACCCTTACCCTAAACCTAAAGCTAACCGTAACCCTAACCCCAAACCTAACTCTAAACATAAACCTAACCCTAACCCTAACCCTAACCCTAACCCTTATCCTAACCCTAACCCTTACCCTAACCCTAACACTAACCCTAACCCTAACCTTAACCCTTACCCTTACCCTAACCCTAACCCTAACCCTAACACTAAACCTGTCCCTAAACCTAACCCTAACCCTTACCCTTACCCTAACCCTAACACTTACACTTACCCTAAACCTAAAGCTAACCGTAACCCTAACCCTAAACCTCACTCTAACCCTAACCCTAACCCTAAACATTACCCTAACACTAACCCTAACCCTAATCCTTACCCTTACCCTAACCCTAACCATAACCATAACCCCAACCCAAAAAGTAACCCTAAACCTTACCCTTCCCCTAACTCTAACCATAAACCTAAACCTAACCCTAAACTAACCTAACACTTATCCTAACCCTAACCCTTACCCTAACACTAACACTAACCCTAACCCTAACCTTAACCCTTGCCCTTACCCTAACCCTAACCCTAACCCTAACCCTAAACCTGTCCCTAAACCTAACCCTAACCCTTCCCCTTACCCTAACCCTAAAACTAACCCTAACCCTAACCCTTACCCTTAACCTAACCTTAACCCTAACCCTATCCCTTACCCTTACCTTAACCCTAACCTTAATGCTAACCCTAACCCTAACCCTTACCCTAACCCTAACCCTAACCCTAACCCTAACACTTACCCTTACCCTAACCCTAACCCTAAATCTAACCCTAACCCTAACCCTGACCCTAACCATAAACTTTACCCTTACCGTAATCCGAACCCTAACCCTAACACTTACCCTAACCCTAACCCTAACCCTAACCATAACCCCTAACCCTAACCCTAACCCTAAATTTAACCCCAACCCTAAAACTAACCAAAACCTTTACCCTTCCCCTAACTCTAACCCTAAAGCTAACCCTAACACTAACCCTAACCCTAACCCTTACCCTAACCCTAACCCTTACCCTAACCCTAACCCTAACATTAACCCTAACCCTAACCCTAAACTTAACCGTAACCCTTACCCTTAACCTAACCCTAACCCTAACCCTAACCCTAAACCTATCACTAATCCTAACCCTAACACTTACCCTTACCCTAACCATAAACCTAACCCTAACCCTAACCCTAACCCTAACCCTAACCCTAAACCTATCACTAACCCTAACCCTAACACTTACCCTAACCCTAACACTAAACCTAAACCAAACCCTAACACTAAACTTCACTCTAACCTAACCCTAACCCTAACCATTACCCTAACACTAACCCTAACCCTTACCCTTACCCTAACCCTAACCCTAACCTTAACCCCAACCCAAAAAGTAACCCTAAACCTTACCCTTCCCCTAACTCAAACCAGAAACCTAACCCTAACCCTAACCCTAACCCTAACACTAACTCTATCCCTAACCTTAACCCTAACCCTTACCCTTACCCTAACCCTAACACTAACCCTAACCCTAATCCTAAACCTTACACTTACCCTAACCCTAACCCTAACCCTAAACCTAACTCTTAACCTAACCCTAACCCTTACCCTAACCCTAACCCTAACACTAACACTAACACTAACACTAACCCTAACCTTAACCCTAACCCTTACCCTTACCCTAACCCTAACCCTATCCCTAACCCTAACCCTAAACCTATCACGAACCCTAACCCTAACACTTACCCTTACCCTAAACCTAAAGCTAACCGTAACCCTAACCCTAAACCTCACTCTAACCCTAAGTCTAACCCTAAACATTACCCTAACACTAACCCTAACCCTAACCCTTACCCTTACCCTAACCCTAACCCTAACCTTAACCCCAACCCAAAAAGTAACCGTAAACCTTACCCTTGCCCTAACTCTAACCATAAACCTAACCCTAATCCTAACCCTAACCCTAACCTTTACCCTAACCCTAACCCTTACCCTAACCCTAACACTAACCCTAACCCTAACCTTAACCCTAACCATTACCCTTACCCTAACCCTAACCCTAAACCTAACCCTAAACCTATCCCTAAACCTAACCCTAACCCTTACACTTACCCTAACCCTAAACCTAACCATAACCCTAACCCTTAACCTTAACCTGACCTTAACCCTAACCCTAACACTTACCCTTACCTTAAACCTAACCTTAATGCTAACCCTAACCCTACCCTTTACCCTAACACTAACCCTAACCCTAATCCTAACCCTTACACTTACCCTAACCCTAACCCTAAACTTAATGCTAACCCTAACACTAACCCTAACCCTTACCCTGACCCTAACCCTAAGCCTAATGCTTGCCCTAACCCTAACTCTAACCCTAACACTTACCCTTACCCTAACCCAAAACCTAACGTTAGTGTTAACCCTACCCCTATGCCTATCCCTACCCCTAACACTAACCCTGAACACTAACCCTAACACTAACCATTACCCTAACCCTAATCCTAACCCTTCCCCTTACCCTAATCCTAATCCTAAACCTAACCCTAACCCTAACCTTAACTCTAACACTTACCCTTACCCTAACCCTAACCCTAACCCTTACACTTACCCTAACCCTAAAACTAATCCTAACCCTAAAGTTAACCCTAACCCTAACGCCAAACCTTACTTTTACCCTAACCCTAACCTTAACCCTAACTCTTTCCCTTTCCATTATGCTAACGCTAATCCTAACCCTACCCATAAACCTTACCATTACCCTTACCCAAAACATAACCCTAACCCTAACCCTAACCCTAACCCCTAACCCTAAACCTAACCCTAACACTTACCCTTACCCTAATCCTAACCCTAACCTTAACCTTAACCCTAACACTAACCCTAACCCTAATCCTTAATCTTACCCTAAACCTAATCCAAACATTAACCCTAACCCTAACCCTAACCCTAAACCTTTCCCTTACCCTAACCCTAACCCTAAACCTAACCCTAACCCTAACATTAACCCTAACCCCAAACACTAACCCTAACCCTAACCCTAACCCTAACCCTAACACTTACCCTTACCCTAACCCTAACCCTAACCTTAATGCTTACACTAACCCTAATCCTAAACCTTAGCCGAACCCTAACCCTAACACTAATTCTTACCCTACCCCTAACCCTAACCCTAACCCTAACCTTAATGTTATCCTTAAGCCTCACCCTAACCCTTACCCTAACCCTAACCCTAACCCTTACCATTACCCTTATCCTTACCCTAACCCTAAACCTAAACTTAACCCTAGCCCTAACCCTTATCCTTACCCTACCCTAACCCAAAACCTAACCTTTACTCTCACCCTAAACCTATCCCCTACCCTTACCTTAATATTAACCATAACCCTAACCCTAACCCCTAACTCTAATCCTAACCATAACCTTAACCCCTAACCCTAACCCTAACCCTTACCCTTACGATAACCCTAACCCTAAACCTAACCCCTAAACCTAACCCCAAACCTAACCCTAACCCTACCCCTAACCCTTACCCTTACTCTAACCATAACACTAAACCTAACCCTAACCCTAACCCTAATCTGTGCCCTTACCATAACCCTAACCCTAACCTTAATGCTTTCACTAACCCTAATCCTAAACCTTAGCCGAACCCTAACCATAACCCTAATCTTAATGTTAACCCTAAGCCTAACCCTAACCCTTACCCTAACCCTAACCCTAACCCTGACCCTTACCCTTACCCTTACTCTAAACCTAAACCTAAACTTAACCCTAACCCTAACCCTTACCCTTACCCTACCTTAACCCTAAACCTAACCTTAAACCTCACCCTAACCCAAACCCCTACCCTTACCTTAATCCTAACCCTAACACCAACCCTAACCCCTAACCCTAACCCTAACCCTTACCCTTCACATAACCCTACCCCTAACCCTTAACCCTAACCCTAACCCAAAACCTAACCCTAACCCTAACCCTAATCCTTACCCTTACCCTAACCGTAACCCTAAACCTAACCCTAACCCTAACCCTAACCCCTAACCCTAACCTTAACCCTAACCCTTACCCTTATCCTAACCCTAAACCTAACCCTAACCCTAACACTTACACTTACCCTAACCCTAACCCTAAACCTAACCCTAACCCTAACCCTGACCCTAACCATAAATCTTACCCTTACCGTAATCGTAACCCTAACCCTAACCCTAAATCTCACTGTAACCAAAACGCTAAACCTAACCATTACCCTAACACTAACCCTAACCCTAAATTTAACCCAAACCCTAAAACTAAACCTAAACCTTACCCTTCCCCTAACTCTAACCATAAAGCTAAACCTAACCCTAACCCTAACCCTAACACTTACCCTAAACCTAAACCTTACCCTAACCCTAACATTAACCCTAACCCTAAACTTAACAGTAAACCTTACCCTTAACCTAACCCTAACCCTAAACCTAAACCAATCACTAACCCTAACCCTAACACTTACCCTTACACTAACCCTAAACGTAACCCTAACCCTAAACCTAAACCTAACCCTAACCCTAAACCTAAACCTATCACTAACCCTAACGATAACATTTACCCTTACCCTAACCCTTGCCCTAACCCTAACACTAACCCTAACCCTAACTTTAACCCTAACCCTTACCCTTAAACTAACCCTAACCCTAACCCTAAACCTATCCCTAAAGCTAACCCTAACCCTTACCCTTACACTAACCCTGAACCTAACCCTAACCCTAACCCTTACCCTTACCCTAACTTTAACCCTAACCCTAACCCTAACCCTTACCCTAACCCTAACCCTAACCCTAATCCTAACCCTTACACTTACCCTAACCCTAACCCTAACCCTAAACCTAACCCTTACCCTAACCCTAACCCTTACCCTAACCCTAACCCTAAACCTAACCTTAACCCTAACCCTTACCCTTACCCTAACCCTAACCCTAACCCTAACCCTTACCCTAACCCTAACCCTAACCCTAATCCTAACCCTTACACTTACCCTAACCCTAATCCTAACCCTAAACCTAACCCTTACCCTAACCCTAACCCTTACCCTAACCCTAACCCTAAACCTAACCTTAACCCTAACCCTTACATTTACCCTAACCCTAACCCTAACCCTAACCCTTACCCTAACCCTAACCCTAACCCTAATCCTAACCCTTACACTTACCCTAACCCTAACCCTAACCCTAAACCTAACCCTTACCCTAACCCTAACCCTTACCCTAACCCTAACCCTAAACCTAACCTTAACCCTAACCCTTACCCTTACCCTAACCCTAACCCTATCCCTAACCCTAACCCTATCCCTAACCCTAACCCTAAACCTATCACTAACCCTAACCCTAACACTTACCCTTACCCTAAACCTAAAGCTAACCGTAACCCTAACCCCAAACCTAACTCTAAACATAAACCTAACCCTAACCCTAACCCTAACCCTAACCCTTATCCTAACCCTAACCCTTACCCTAACCCTAACACTAACCCTAACCCTAACCTTAACCCTTACCCTTACCCTAACCCTAACCCTAACCCTAACACTAAACCTGTCCCTAAACCTAACCCTAACCCTTACCCTTACCCTAACCCTAACACTTACACTTACCCTAAACCTAAAGCTAACCGTAACCCTAACCCTAAACCTCACTCTAACCCTAACCCTAACCCTAAACATTACCCTAACACTAACCCTAACCCTAATCCTTACCCTTACCCTAACCCTAACCATAACCATAACCCCAACCCAAAAAGTAACCCTAAACCTTACCCTTCCCCTAACTCTAACCATAAACCTAAACCTAACCCTAAACTAACCTAACACTTATCCTAACCCTAACCCTTACCCTAACACTAACACTAACCCTAACCCTAACCTTAACCCTTGCCCTTACCCTAACCCTAACCCTAACCCTAACCCTAAACCTGTCCCTAAACCTAACCCTAACCCTTCCCCTTACCCTAACCCTAAAACTAACCCTAACCCTAACCCTTACCCTTAACCTAACCTTAACCCTAACCCTATCCCTTACCCTTACCTTAACCCTAACCTTAATGCTAACCCTAACCCTAACCCTTACCCTAACCCTAACCCTAATCCTAACCCTTACACTTACCCTAACCGTAACCCTAACCTTAATGCTAACCCTAACACTAACCCTAACCCTTACCCTAACCCTAACCCTAAACCTAATGCTTGCCCTAACCCTAACTCTAACCGTAACACTTACCCTTACCCTAACCCAAAAGCTAACCTTAATGTTAACCCTACCCCTAACCCTAACCCTACCCCTAACACTAACCCTAACCACTAACCCTAACCCGAAACCTCACCCTTACCCTAACCCTAACGCTAACCCTTCCCCTTACCCTAATCCTAATCCTATCCCTAACCCTAACCCTAACTTTAACTCTAACACTTACCCTTACCCAACCCTAACCCTAACCCTTACACTTACCCTAACCCTTAAACTATTCCTAACCATAAAGTTAACCCTAACCCTCACAATAACCCTTACTTTTACCCTAACTCTAACCTTAACCCTAACTCTATCCCTTTTCCTTATGCTAACCTTAATCCTAACCCTAACCCTAAACCTTACCATTACCCTTATCCTAAACATAACCCTAACCCTAACCCTAACCCTAAACCCTAACCCTAAACTTAACCCTAACACTTACTCTTACCCTAACCCTAACCCTAACCTTAACCCTAACCCTAACACTAACCCTAACCCTAAACCTTAATCTTACCCTAAACCTAATCCAAACATTAACCCAAACCCTAACCGTAACCATAACCATTACCCTTACCCTAAACCTAACCCTAAACCTAACCCTAACCCTAACCCCAAACCCTAACCCTAACCCTAAACCTAACACTTACCCTTACCCTAACCCTAACCCTAAACTTAATGCTTACACTAACCCTAATCCTAAACCTTAGCTTAACCCTAACCCTAATTCTTACCCTAACCCTAACCCTAACCCTAACCCTAACCTTAATGTTAACCCTAAGCCTAACCCTAACCCTTACCCTAACCCTAACCCTAATCCTAACCCTTACCTTTACCCTTACCCTAACCCTAAACCTAAATTTAAACCTACCCCTAACCCTTACCCTTATCCTACCCTAACCCTAAACCTAAACTTAACCCTCACCCTAACCCTAACCCCTACCCTTACCTTAAACCTAACCTTAACCCTAACCCTAACCCCTAACTCTAACCCTAACCATAACACTAACTCCTAACCCTAACCCTAACCCTAACCCTTACCATAACCCTAACCCTAACCCTAAGCCCTAAACCTAACCCCAACCCTAACCCTAACCCTAACCCAAACCCTAACCCTTACCCTTACTCTAACACTAACCCGAAACCTAACCCTAACCCTAACCCTAACCCTTACCATTACCCTAACTGTAACCCTAAACCTAACCCTAACCCTATTCCTAACCCCTAACCCAAACCTTAATCCTAACCCTTACCGTAATCCTAACCCTAACCCTAACCCTAACCCTTACCCTGAACATAACCCTAACCCTTAACGTACCCTAACCCTAACCCTAATCCTAACCCTAACCGATACCTTAACCCTAACCCTAACGCTTGCCCTTACCCTTACTCTAACGCTAATCCTAACCTTACCCTAACACATACCCTTACCCTAAACCTAACCCTAACCCTAAACCTACCCTTAACCCTAACCCTGACCTTAACCCCAACCCTAAACCTAACCCTAACCCTAACCCTAACCCTTACCCTTACCCTAACTCTAACCCTAAACCTAACCCTAACGCTAACCTTAACCCTTACCCTAAACTAACCATAACCCTAACCCTAAACCTTACCCTTACCCTTACCTAACGCTAAACCTAACCTTAACACTAACCCTAACCCTAACCCTTACCCTTACCCTTACCCTAACCCTAAACCTAACCTTAACCCTCACCCTAACCCTAACCCCTACCCTTAGCTTATCCTAACCCTAACCCTAACCCCTAACTCTACCCCTAACACTAACCCCTAACCCTAACCCTAACCCTTACCCTTACCATAACATTAACCCTAACCCTAACCCCTAAACCTAACCCCAACTCTAACCCTAACCCGAACCCTAACCCTTACCCTTACTCAAACCCTAACCCTAAACCTAACCCTTACCCTTACCCTAACCGTAACCCTAAACCCAACCCTAACTCTAACCCTAACCCCTTACACTAACCTTAACCCTAACCCTTACCCTTAGAGTAACCCTAATTCTAACCCTAAACCCAACCCTGACCCTAACCATAAATCTTACCCTTACCGTAATCCTAACACTAACCCTAACCCTCACCATAACCCTAACCCCTAACCCTAACCCTAACCCTCACTCTAACCCTAAACCTAACCCTAACCATTACCCTAACACTAACCCTAACCCTAACTTTAACCCCAACCATAAAACTAACTCTAACCCTTACCCTTCCCCTAACTCTAACCCTAAACCTAACCCTAACCCTAACCCTAAACCTAACCCTTAACCTTACCCTATCCCTAACCCTTACCCTAACCCGAACCCTAACCCTAACCCTAACCCTAACCCTAACCTTAACCCTAACCCTTACCCTTACTCTAACCCTAACCCTATCCCTAACCCTAACCCTAAACCTATCACTAACCCTAACCCTAACACTTAACCTTACCCTAACCCTAAATCTAACCGTAACCCTAACCCTAAACCTCACTCTAACCCTAACCCTAACCCTAACCATTACCCTAACACTAAACCTAACCCTAACCCTTACCGTTACCGTAACCCTAACCCTAACCTTAACCCCAAACCAAAAAGTAACCCTAAACCTTACCCTTCCCCTAACTCTAACCATAAACCTAACCCTAACCCTAACCCTAACCTTTACCCTAACCCTAACCCTTACCCGAACCCTAACACTAACCCTAACCCTAACCTTAACCCTAACCCTTACCCTTACCCTAACCCTAACCCTAACCCTAAACCTTACCCTAACCCTAACACTAACCCTTGCCCTTACCCTAACCCTAAACCTAACCCTAAGCCTAACCCTAACCCTTACCCTTAACCTAACCTTAACCCTAACCCTAACCCTTACCCTTACCTTAACCCTAACCTAATGCTAACCCTAACCCTAACCGTTACCCTAACCCTAACCCTAATCCTAACCCTTACACTTACCCTAACCCTAACCCTAAACTTAATGCTAACCCTTACCCTAACCCTAACCCTAAGCCTAATGCTTGCCCTAACCCTAACTCTAAACCTAACACTTACCCTTACCCTAACCCAAAACCTAACCTTAATGTTAACCCTACCCCTAAGGCTACACCTACCCCTAAAACTAACCCTAACCACTAACCCTAACCCTAAACCTAACCCTTACCTTAACTCTAACACTTACCCTTACCCTAACCCTAACCCTAACCCTTACACTTACACTAACCCTAAAACTAATCCTAATCCTAAAGTTAACTCTAACCCTAACGCCAACCCTTAATGTTACCCTAACCCTAACCTTAACCCTAACCCTTTCCCTTTCAATTATGCTAACGTTAATCCTAACCCTAACCCTAAACCTTACCATTACCCTTACCCAAAACATAACCCTAACCCTAACCCTAACCCCTAACCCTAAACCTAACCCTAACACTTACCTTTACCCTAACCCTAACCTTAACCCTAACCCTAACACTAAACATAACCCTAACACTTAATCTTACCCTAAACCTAATCCAAACATTAACCCTAACCCGAACCCTAACCCTAAACCTTACCCTTACCCTAACCCCAACACTAATCCTTACCATTACCCTTACCCAAAACATAACAATAACCCTAACCCTAACACTAACCCTAACCCCTAACCCTAAAACTAACCCTAACACTTACCCTTAACCTAACACTAACGCTAAGATTAACAATAACCCTAACACTAACCCTAACCCTAACACTTAATCTTACCCTAAACCTAATCCAAACATTAACCCTAACCCTAACCCTAACCCTAAACCTTACCCTTACCCTAACCCTAACACTAAACCTAACCCTAACCCTAACCCTAACCCCAAACCCTAACCCTAACCCTAACCCTAACCCTAACACTTATCCTTACCCTAACCCTAACCCTAACCTTAATGCTTACACTAACCCTAATCCTAAACCTTAGCCAAACCCTAAATCAAACCCTAATTCTTACCCTAACCCTAACCCTAAACTTAATGTTAACCCTAAGCCTAACCCTAACCCTTACCCTAACTCTAACCCTAACCCTAACCCTTACCCTTACCTTTACCCTAACCCTAAACCTAAACTTAACCCTAACCCTAACCCTTACCCTTACCCTACCCTAACCCTAAACCTAACCTTAACCGTCACCCTAAACCTAACCCCTACCCTTACCTTAATCCTAACCCTAACCCTAACCCTAACCACTAACTCTAATCCTAACCATAACCTTAACCCCTAACCCTAACCTTAACCCTTACCCTTACCATACCCCCAACCCTATCCCTAACCCCTAAACCTAACCCCTACCCTAACCCTAACCCTAACCCTAACCCTTACCCATACTCTAACAATAACACTAAACCTAACCCTAACCCTAACCCTAACCCTTACCCTTACCCTAACCGTAACCAGAAACCTAACCCTAACCCTAACCCTAACCACTAACCCTAACTTTAACCCAAACACTTACCCTTATCCTAACCCTAACCCTAACCCTAACCCTAACACTTACCCTTACCCTAACCCTAACCCTAAACCTAACCATAACCCTAACCCTGACCCTAACCATAAACCTTACCCTTACCGTAATCCGAACCCTATCCCTAACCCTAACCCTTATCCTAACTCTAACCCTAACAATAACCATAACCCCTAACCCTAACCCTAAGCCTAAGCCTCACTCTAACCCTATCCCTAACCCTAACAATGACCCTAACACTAACCCTAACCCTAAATTTAACCCCAACCCTAAAACTAACCCTAACCCTTACCCTTCCCCTAACTCTAACCCTAAAGCTAACCCTAACCCTAACCCTAACCCTTACCCTAACCCTAACCCTTACACTAACCCTAACCCTAACCCTAAGCCTCACTCTAACCCTATACCTAACCCTAACAATTACCCTAACAGTAACCTTAACCCTAAATTTAACCCCAACCCTAAAACTAACCCTAACCCTTACACTTCCCCTATCTCTAACCCTAAAGCTAACCCTAACCCTAACCCTAACCCTAACCCTTACCCTAACCCTACACCTTACCCTTACCCTAACCCTAACCCTAACCCTAAACTTAACAGTAACCCTTACCGTTAACCTAACCCTAACCCTAAACCTATCACTAACCCTAACCGTAACACTTACCCTTACCCTAACCCTAAACCTAACCCTAACCCTAACCCTAACCCTAAACCTATCATTAACCCTAACCCTAACACTTACCCTTACCCTAACCCTAACACTTACCCTTACCCTAACCCTAAACCTAACCCAAACCCTAACACTAAACCTCACTCTAACCCTAACCCTAACCCTAACCATTACCCTAACACTAATCCTAACCCTAACCCTTACCCTTACCCTAACCCTAACCCTAACCTTAACCCCAACCCAAAAAGTAACCCGAAACCTTCCCCTTCCCCTAACTATAACCATAAACCTAACCTTATCCCTAACCCTAACCCTTACCCTAACCCTAACCCTAACACTAACACTAACCCTAACCTTAAACCTAACCCTTACCCTTACCCTAACCCTAACCCTAACCCTAAACCAATCCCTAAACCTAACCCTAACCCTTACCCTTACCCTTACCCTAAACCTGAACCTTACCCAAACCCTAACCCTAACCCTTACCCTTACCCTAACTTTAACCCTAACCCTAACCCTTACCCTTACCTTAACCGTAACCTTAATGCTATCCCTAACCCTAACCCTAACCCTTACCCTAACCCTAACCCTAACCCTAATCCTAACCCTAACCCTAAACTTAACCGTAACCCTTACCCTTAACCTAACCCTAACCCTAACCCTAAACCTATCACTAACCCTAACCCTGACACTTACCCTTACCCTAACCCTAGCACTTACCCTTAACCTAACCCTAACCCTAACCTTAACCCCAACCCAAAAGTAACCCTAAACCTTACCCTTCCTCTAACTCTAACCATAAACCTATCCCTAAACCTAACCCTTACCCTAACCCTAACCCTAACCCTAATCCTTACCCTAACCCTAAACTTAACCTTAACACTTACCCTTACCCTAACCCTAACCCTAACCTTAACCCCAACCCAAAAGTAACCCTAAACCTTACCCTTCCTCTAACTCTAACCATAAACCTATCCCTAAACCTAACCCTTACCCTAACCCTACCCCTACCCCTAACACTAACCATAACCACTAACCCTAACCCTAACCCTAACCCTTAACCTAACCCTAACCCTAACCCTTCCCCTTACCCTAATCCTAATCCTAACCCTAACCCTAACCCTAACCTTAACTCTAACACTTACCCTAACCCTAACCCTAATCCTAACCCTTACACTTACCCTAACCCTAAAACTAATCCTAACCCTAAAGTTAACCCTAACCCTAACGCCAACCCTTACTTTTACCCTAAACCTAACCTTAACCCTAATTCTTTCACTTTCCCGTATACTAACGCTAATCCTAAACCTATCCCTAAACCTTACCATTACCCTTACCCTAAACATAACCCTAACCCTAACCCTAACCATAACCCGTAACCCTAAACCTAACCCTAACACTTACCTTTACCCTAACCCTAACCCTAACCTTAACCGTAACCCTAACCCTAACCCTAACCCTAAACCTTACCCTTACCCTAACCCTAACCCTAAACCTAACCCTAACCCTAAACCTACCCTTAACCCTAACCCTAACCTTAACCCCAACCCTAAACCTAACCCTAACCCTAACCCTAACCCTTACCCTAACTCTAACCCTAAAATTAACCCTAACCCTAACACTAACCCTTGCCCTAAACTAACCCTAACCCTAATCGTAACCCTTACCCATACCCTAACCCTAACCCTATCCCTAACCCTTACAATTACCCTAACTCTAACCCTTACCCTGAAGATAACCCTAACCCTTAACCTACCCTAACCCTACCCCTAATCCTAACCCTAACCGATACCTTAAACCTAACCCTAACGTTTTCCCTTACCATTACCTAATGCTAATCCTAAACCTAACCCTGAAACCTACCCTTACCCTAAACCTAACCCTAATCCTAAACCAACCTTTAACCCTAACCCTAACCTTTAGTCTAAACCTAATCCTAAACCTAACCCTTACTCTTACCCTAACCCTAACCCTAAGCTTAACCCCAACCCTAAACCTAAACCTAACCCTAACCCTAAACCTTACCATTACCCTTACCCTAAACATAACCCTAACCCTAACCCTAACCCTAACCCCTAACCCTAAACCTAACCCTAACACTTACCCTAACCCTAACCTTAACCGTAACCCTAACACTAACCCTAACCCTAACCCTTAATCTTACCCTGAACCTAATCCAAACTTTAACCCTAACCCTAACCCTAACCCTAAACCTTACCCTTACCCTAAACCTAACCCTAAACCTAACCCGAACCCTAACCCTAAACCTAACCCTAACCCTAAACCTACCCTTAACCCTAACCCTAACCTTAACCCCAACCCTAAACCTAACCCTAACCCTAACCCTTACCCTAACTCTAACCCTAAAATTAACCCTAACCCTAACACTAACCCTTGCCCTAAACTAACCCTAACCCTAATCGTAACCCTTACCCATACCCTAACCCTAACCCTATCCCTAACCCTTACAATTACCCTAACTCTAACCCTTACCCTGAAGATAACCCTAACCCTTAACCTACCCTAACCCTACCCCTAATCCTAACCCTAACCGATACCTTAACCCTAACCCTAACGTTTTCCCTTACCATTACCTAATGCTAATCCTAAACCTAACCCTGAAACCTACCCTTACCCTAAACCTAACCCTAATCCTAAACCAACCTTTAACCCTAACCCTAACCTTTAGTCTAAACCTAATCCTAAACCTAACCCTTACTCTTACCCTAACCCTAACCCTAAGCTTAACCCCAACCCTAAACCTAAACCTAACCCTAACCCTAAACCTTACCATTACCCTTACCCTAAACATAACCCTAACCCTAACCCTAACCCTAACCCCTAACCCTAAACCTAACCCTAACACTTACCCTAACCCTAACCTTAACCGTAACCCTAACACTAACCCTAACCCTAACCCTTAATCTTACCCTGAACCTAATCCAAACTTTAACCCTAACCCTAACCCTAACCCTAAACCTTACCCTTACCCTAAACCTAACCCTAAACCTAACCCGAACCCTAACCCTAAACCCTAACCCTAACCCTAACCCTAACACTTACCCTTACCGTAACCCTAACCCTAACCTTAATGCTTACACTAACCCTAATCCTAAACCTTAGCCGTACCCTAACCCTAAACCTAATTCTTACCCTAACCCTAACCCTAACTCTAACCATAAACTTAATGTTAAACTTAAGCCTAACCCTAAACCTTACCCTAACCCTAACCCTAACACTAACCCTTCCCCTTACGCTTAACCTAACCCTAAACCTAAACTTAACCCTAACCCTAACCCTTACCCTTACCCTACCCTAAACCTAAAGCTAACCTTAACCCTCACCCTAACGCAAACCCCTACCCTTACCTTAATCCTAACCCTAACCCTAACCCTAACCCATAACTCTAACCCTAATCCTAACCCTAACGCCTAACCCTAAACCTAACCCTTACCCTTACCATAACCCTAACCCTAACCCTAACCCTAACCCCGAAACCTAACCCCAAACCTAACCCTAACCCTAACTCTAAACCTTACCCTTACTCTAACCCTAACCGCAAACCTAACCCTAACCCTAACCCTTACCCTTAGCCTAACCGTAACCCTAAACCTAACCCTAACCCTAACCCTAACCCCTAACCCTATCCTTAACCCTAACCCATACCCTTATCCTAACCCTAACCCTAACACTTACCCTTATCCTAACCCTAACCTAACCCTAACCCTAACCCTGACCCTAACCATAAACCTTACCCTTACCATAATCCTAACCCTAAACCTAACCCTTCCCCTTACCCTAATCCTAATCCTAACCCTAACCCTAACCCTAACCTTAACTCTAACACTTACC